>BJBW01001464.1:1756-104697 GCA_004320125.1 Scolopax mira | reverse complement strand
TTCTTTTCAGCTGTGTCTGCTGCTACTCTCTTCTTCACCTTAATTTTCTGTGCTTCCTCTTGTTGGATAGAGACATCTGACTCTCTCTTTGTTTCCCTCTTAGTGGTCAGGTGCCAGCTCTCCCCACCACAGCGTGCTCTCCAGGTCTCAGCTGTGCTGAGGAGAGTCTCCCATGAGCAGAAGGAGCCGTTCGTATCTTCCTCTCAGCAGCAGTTTGATTCACATCCAACCGATCACCAGCCCGAACAGGAACCTCAGGGCCCTCGCCCCAGGTAATTCGCTGTTTCTAGCACTCTCCTGCCGACAGTGGGGTCAGAAGGCTTTGCTTTCCTTAAACGTGCATCTGAAACTTGGAGACAACGAGATCCAGGGTTAGTGGAGCCTCAGACTGCAGCAGCTGGTGAGCCGGTTTGCTGTGACCGTGCAAATTCCACTGTCTGCCATGGAGACAGAATGGGACTTGTCTGCAAAGTGCAAGCCTTCACTTCTGGATTTTTGTGTAAATCTACACAAAATATGGACACTATGTTGTCCACGTGCCCATAACTATAAAGTCCCAGTTGGAAAAGCTTATAGTTGTTTTTTTTAAAGGAGGGGGAATTTGGGGCTGAGAGGTGTCCAGGTAGGTACCTAGATTGAGCCCTCCCTTATTTTAACTCTTTTCCTCTCATGCCAAAAGCTTGTTAAGAATCCTTTTTCTGGAAAGAGAAGGGGTTAACAGGAGGAGGTGAGGTCTATGCTAAGCAGATCTCAAAGCGTGCCTGCACGGAGAGGTGGCAGCGAGCCCCGGCTGCTGATGTTTGATGGTGACGTTCCCCTCACTGTGACAATACCTTCTCATAGTTACACTGGCCAGGGCGGCCAGGAGTCTGAGGACTATGAGAGCGAGGAGCAGCTGCAGCATCGAATCCTCACAGCAGCGCTGGAGTTTGTGCCTGAACATGGCTGGACTGCAGAGGCCATTGCAGAGGGAGCCAAGGTATGTGGGGAGAGAAGCAAAGAAGCAGTTGAACTGGATGGAGCTGAAGTCCAAAGACAGCCAGGCCCGCATGCTTCCCCCACATACTCTTGGGTGATGCACCCTGATCAGCAAGTGCTATTGGGCAGGAACACGTCCCAGCATAGTCTGACAGGGATAACCTTGTCAGAGTTAAACTAAGGCACACTGTAGTTATCATAAAGAGAGGAAAACATGTACAGAAAGAGGTTTTTAATGCAGCATTGCTTTGTTTAAATTCATATAACTTTGTTCACAAAATAAATATGACATATTTCCTAGCTGGGTTCTGGTGAGCAGTGTATGACCCACCCTGTGCTTCTCCCTCCTTCCCTGCAGACCCTGGGTCTCTCTGGTGCTGTGGCAGGGATGTTTCACAATGATGGCAGCGAACTGATCCTGCACTTTGTGTCTCAGTGCAACACTAAGCTGTCTGAGCTGCTGGAGCAGGAACAAAAACTAGTGCAGCTGGGCGAAGCAGAGTGAGTATTGGGTATGAAAAGACATCTTAGTTGGCAGACTTTGGGGACTGGATAGACCGAGAGGCCACCTGGGACATGGATACTTTAAGTAAAAAATGTAATTTACCCAAATAAAAACCACTTTGCCGGATACAGGGTTGGAACAGAGAAATAAAGGATACATAATACTTTGCCTGCCTATTGCTGAGGCAGGCAATAGGTTGATCTTTCAAGTTCAGAATTGAGTTTAACTTGAATGTTCTTCATATTTTTATTTTGTTCTCCTTGCCCAGGAAGAAGTCTACAGATCAATTCCTGAGAGATGCCGTGCAAGCCAGATTGAAGATGCTGATTCCATATATTGATAAATGGCCCCAGGTATAAAATGAATATCAAGATAGTCTTTTTTTTTTGTGTATGTATTTTAAACACCCTGTGGCTTTCAGCATAGTCTCTCCACAGAATAGTTCAGGGCTGTAAATTAAACCCTCCCTGGTCTCAAATGATTCATACCCTTCAAGAGTAGAACACCCTTGGAAAGAGGCAGCTAAAGGTGTCCTTGGAACAGCTATTTCTTGCAATTCTGGAAAGGCAAACTTCCATTGCTGATTCCACCTCTCGGATCCCCAGGGGATACCCTGTGTCCAGAATTGGTGCTGGCTGCTGGGCCGTGGAATCCAGCACTCCCTGCAGAGAGAGAAGACAGGATTCATGTTTTTGTTCCAGATTAGCATAACTTGTCTGTGAAGAATGTGGGTGGTTTGTGACTCCACTGGCATTGTGTTACTGTGTTCAAAGGCTGCAGCATCCCGGTGGGGCTGTTGTGGCTGGCTGTTCTGCTCTTGATAGCTGCTTGGAGTTCAAAGTCAAATTCAGAGAAAGGAGAGATTTGACTCCCAGCCCGTAGGGGAACAGCACAAGTGTGACTCAGCTCAGCTTGTGCTGTGTTTCTGTGCCTGGAGAGACAACACAGTGGTGTTGGAGCTGAGGGGTGAGCGGTGGGCTCCAGTATGGGCCAGAACTCGGCTGCCACACTACATTCCCCACAAAACCTGCGCTTGGAAAGGCTGGTGTGGGCTCAGAAGAGTGGGGAGGGCTTGTCACTGGGAGGTATTGGCAAGCCAACAGGGAAAAGCTAACAGAGCAGAGTATTACTGGTCTACTTTAATGCTATGTCCTCCTCTGACTCCTCTTTGTCTGTGTGTTTCCTTTGCAGGCTCTGAGCATCCTGTTGCTACCACACAACATCCCTTCCAGCCTCAACCTCCTTACCAGCATGATCGATGATATATGGCATTATGCTGGAGACCAGTCCACAGATGTAAGTCTTTGTGCTTTGCAGATTGGCTGGTTCTACTCCTCAGCACGTCAGCAAATGCTGGGTTGAAGCAAGTGTCAGTCCACGTCTCTCTGGAAACAATCTATTTGTTAAATGAGGAATACATTTTCAGAAGCACCCAAGGGTCCTTACAAGCTATAGTCTAATTTCCAGAGAGATTTAGAAGCCAAGGGGACTACATGCAAATTAGTGACAATGGGATTAGTGCAAATCAAAAGGACCTACTTTCCTAGGCTCTTCTAAATGTTCTTTTTTATTTTGAACACACAGACAAAGTTGTTGAGATTGAGACTAAGAAGTTGCTCCAGTGTTCAGTGAGTGAGCAGTCTGTCTCTTCCACCAGCAGTACCATTTACAGATTCAACTTCAAAACCTTTAAAGAACTTACCTAAAAATGCCAGTAGCTTATTAAAGCTTTCATCTTTCTGGCAGGAAATAAAAGAAAATTATAACCTTAATTAAAGCAATTAATAAATTACTTTAATTCATATAGATGTAGGGAGAGATGGGAAAAGGTAAATGAACTGCTTTAACAAACTACTTTAATAAGCTCCTTTTATCTGAGTATGAAAGAGAAGCTAC
This sequence comes from Scolopax mira, assembly GCA_004320125.1. Taxonomy (NCBI): domain Eukaryota; kingdom Metazoa; phylum Chordata; class Aves; order Charadriiformes; family Scolopacidae; genus Scolopax; species Scolopax mira. The sequence goes on along the minus strand of BJBW01001464.1, from coordinate 101,318 downwards.
TGCAGTGAAAAATAAGTAAGATGACAGAAAAATTAAAAGAATAAACCAGAAGAGAACGAAAAGACTGTGATTGCATCAGGAACACAAGTCTTACGGGTTATGAAAGTCAGCATGTCAGAGTCGGTGTCTGCACTGAGTGTTCCTAAACTCTGATGCAGGGATTAGGAGAGGTTCTAAAGTTTGTCTTTGCACCTTCGTACCGGTCACAAGAGTTTTCTTGGGAAGCTGGGATGCCAAGCCCCCTCCCCCTTTCCCAGGAAAGGGACTTAATGTTACTGGCAGCACAATCCTCTTTGCAGTGCCAGGAGCTCAGCAGGGTCTATCTGCACCTCAGGGACCCCTTCAGGTGCTTTTTTCGGAGCAAGAGGAGAATCAATGCAAAGGGTTTAGTCTCAGGCAGGTGAAAGATCCAGCTGCAAGTGGCAACTTCCCTTATGTCACTTCCCCCATCAAAGCTTGCAGGTCCTGGTGCAGACTGCAGAGCTTTCCAGCCAACTGTTGCTTTCAAAATAAAGACCAGTGTTTTCATTTCTCTGTTCCTTTGTAGCACTGAATGTAATAACCAGTATTTTTTCTAGGTAATAGTAGCAAAATGTAGTTGAGGACTGTTTTTTAGAAATGTGTATATATTTAGTCTGCCAGTGGTGCAAATGCAACTGGAAAAAACTGAAGAGTTTGGTCATTTGTGCATCTCTGCATTGTGTAACCTATTGTTGTAACGTTGCTGCCAGCAGATACACTGGGTGGTTCAGCAGCAGATACACTGGGTGGTTCAGCAGCAGATACACTGGGTGGTTCAGCAGCCAGCACCAGGGCTCCAGTGACAGGCTTTGGGAAAGGTGCATCTCTGGGACAGTTCTGTTTCTTCACACTTGTTTCTGGTGCACACCGCAGCTCAAGTTCAGTACTAAATATAGCTGTTTCTCATCTAATCAGATCACAGAATCACATGGGGTTGGAAGGGACCTCTGGAGATCATCTCCTCCAACCCCCCCCTGCCAGAGCAGGGCCACCCAGAGCAGGTCCCACAGGAACGTGTCCAGGAGGTTTGAATGTCTCCAGAGAAGGAGACTCCACCACCTCCCTGGGCAGCCTCTGCCAGGGCTCTGACACCCTCACAGGAAAGAAGTTCCTCCTTGTGTTTAGATGGGAGTTTCTTATGTTCACGTTTGTGCCCATTACCTCTTGTCCTGAATCCAGATGTAGCATTGGAGCTTTGCACTGCACCGTGCATACAGAGTAGCTGGGCGAGGGGGAATTCCTTGCTGCCTGCTGCAGGTGCCTGCTTGCAGCCAGAAGCAGGGAGTGGGGATTTTGTTGAGCAGATTTAGACACTGCTTGTGACCTTTGTCTGGTGCCACGGGGGCAGGTGTGCTGTCAGATGTTGGTGTTGGCTGGTGGCCTGCTGCATCACAGGGATGAGTTACGGAGTTTAAGTGGGGAAGGAATGTGCTGTTGCTATGCAATTTTCCTTTCCATTCTCCAGTCTGCTTTCATGAGCTGCATTCCTGATCTGTATTCACATCACACCTTTCTCTCTCTCATTTTATGCCCTTGCAGTTTAACTGGTACACTCGTCGGGCTGTGCTTACTGGTGTCTACAACACCACTGAACTGGTGATGATGCAGGATTCATCCCCTGACTTTGAGGACACTTGGCGCTTCCTGGAAAACAGAATAGCTGATGCCATGAACATGGGTGATACAGCTAATCAGGTAGTGATGGGAGAGGTGTGCATAGCATCACAGAATGGTTTGGGTTGGAAAGGACCTTACAGATCACTGAGTTCCAATCCCCTGTCCATGAGTGGGCAGGGACACCTCCCACCAAATCAGGTTGCTCCAAGCCCCCTCCAACCTGCCCTTGAACCCCTCCAGGGATGGGGCAGCCACAGCTTCTTGGGGCAACCTGGGCCGGGCTCTCACCACCCTCACACCAAAAAATTTCTTCCCCAGATCTCATCTAAATCTCCCCTCTTTCAGTGTCAAACCCTTCCCCCTCCTCCTGGGGCTCCCCTCCCTCATCCAGCTTTCCTGGAGCCCCTTGAGGGACTGGAAGAGGCTCTAGGATCTCCCCGGAGCCTTCTCTTCTCCAGGCTGAACCCCCCCAACTCTCTCAGCCCCCCCTCCCAGCAGAGGGGCTCTAGCCCTTCCAGCATCTCCATGGTCTCCTCTAGATCTACTCCAGCAGGTCCATGTCTTTCATGCAGTGTCCCCCTTCTCCCCAAATAAATATGCAGGCAGACCTGGCTTTTTGATCATGCAGAGCACATGATCAGAGCACGTCTGCTGAGGGACCACCTTGTACTGGCAGGTGAATGCATCAATATGTTCCACATCAATAAATGCTTACATATTTTCTAGTACAATGACATGTAGGTGCTCTCTTTGTCAGACTGGCCTGATGGTTGGGAGACAGATATTCCCAGAAAATCTCTTCCACGTTCCTTATCTCTGTCTGTCATTTGTCTGCAGTGCTTGCCTTCTGTCAGCACCTTTCTGTAGCAAATACCTGGTTGTTGGGCATTACCTGTCTGTGTTTGGGTGGCCGCTGGTGTAACTGCAGAAGAAAGCAAAAGGTGATGTTCTCCTTGTGTCACCTAGGTGCAGTCAACTGGAGAAGCAGTTGTCCAGGGCCTGATGGGAGCTGCAGTCACGGTAAGTAATGGCTGTACGGGCAGAATTGTTTCTCTTCCTTTCCATGCTGAATATCAGCGTGCTTTTCCTCCCAAATCTAGAGGACAGCGTGAAAAAGAATTGTCTTTCATAACTTAACTACACTTTAGGATGATTTTCCACATAGTCTGGGGTTAGTTCCCTGGTTTGTGGTGAAAGAACTTGTCATAGAGCGTAAAAAATCAAGCCTGAAGCTGCAAGGTGAGCTTTAGGGATGAGATACAGGTGATTAGAATAAACACAAGTGTTCTTCGTCGCTGGTCACGGTACGTCTTCCTCTGGAGGCTTTGGCAGAAGCTCTGTGCCCTCCTGGATGTGTGGGAGGTGACACTTGTCCCTGAGTCACAGCGGGGTGACTTCCTCAGGCTGTTTCAGTTGACGGCGGTGTCCTTCTAAGGATTCACTCACTTCATGGTAGCATCCTGGACCGCTCTGTGTCTGGGCAGGGGAGCTGCGTGTCCTCGGGGAGAGGATTTTTGGAGGGCTCCAGGGGCTCCCTCTGATTCTGTTTCTGGAGAACTGTGGCACTGAGCAGCAAAGTGATTTCCTCCTTATCAGGAGTACGTTTTCCTCTGCTTATCAGACAAAAGACAAACATAGGCTGGAACGTAAACTAGAAATAGCTTTTACTGTCGGAAGCATTCCTCGAGAGCTTCTCCCTTAGGGGGCAATGGTTTCAGACCCTTTCTCGGCCCGTTCTCTGCTTTCACACCCCCGTGTCCCCAAAGCGTCCCCATCAGAGGAGCCCCCGGCTCTTAACTGTGTCCCTGCAGCCTGGCCCCGAGCTGTCTCCTCCCGGCCGGTGTTATAACGGGGAGGAAGCAGAGTGGTGGCAGCCAGCCGGTTTGGGGGCAAAATCATCCCCGTGCACTAAACTGGGGGCAGCCGGTGCCGAGGCTGCGGTGGCTGCGCAGGGGGTGCTGGGCTCTAGGTCTCCGGGGCTTCGGTTCACCCGGGGGCTGCGGGGCTGCAGACCGAAGCCGAGCCCTGCTGCCCCGAGCAGGTCTGGGGCGGGGAGACACATCCTCCTCCGGTCCTTCGGCGTTGGCCCTCGGCCGTGCACGGTGCCTCTGGGCGCCCCCGGTTCTTGGAGCAGGACGCTGAGACCCCCCCGCCCCGGCTCAGGGCTGGGCCAAGGCCTCGGTGTCCCGGGGAGCGCGGCCGCCCCTCGGTGCCCCGGTCCTTAGCGCCCTTCTCCTTCGACCCGCAGATCAAGAACCTGGCGGGGCTGAACCAGCGCCGGTGAGGAGGGACCCGACGGCGCGGGAGCCCGACCCTTCCCCGGCACCAATAAACCCGCTCCGCAGCCTGGCACGGACTCTTCTTGCGGCGCACGGCGGGGAGCGGGGCGGGACGGACCGGGGCGGGCGGGGCTTCCGGGGGGAGGGGGGGGCCGCGGGCCGGGAAGGGGGGTGCGGGGTCGCCATGCCGTACGCCAACCAGCCCACCGTGCGCATCACCGAGCTGACGGACGAGAACGTCAAGTTCATCATCGAGAACACGGACCTGGCGTGAGCGGCGGCGGGGCGGGCCCCGGGACGGAGCGGGCCGCGGGGGAGGCGGGACGGGCCGCGGCCTACTGCCGCCGGGCAGCCCCGGGACCGGCCCCTCGGGGCCTCCGAGGAAGCGGAGGGGTCTCCGGCGGGGTCTCTCTGCGGTCAGGCCGGGAGGGTGCGGGGCCGCCACAGCCCTTGACGCGGGTGTTTCTCTCCCCGTTTGCAGGGTGGCGAATTCCATCCGCAGAGTGTTCATCGCAGAAGTGCCCATCATAGGTACTGCCCGCCGCTTGCCTGCGGGCGCCGTCCCCTCCGTCCCCTCCGTCCCCTCGCCTTACCCCTCCTCAGCCTTCTCTGAGCGTTCCCCGGGGCTGCCCCCCATCGCTGTGCTCTGCGTCACGTTTTCGGCGCGTTTTCCCCGCGGGAACGTTTCTCCTGACTTTCTCCTCTCTCTGCAGCCATCGACTGGGTCCAGATTGACGCCAACTCCTCGGTGCTGCACGACGAATTCATTGCACACCGGCTGGGTGAGCGTGGGGCATGGGGAGGAAGGTGAAGATGAGCAGGAAGGCAGAGGCCGTGGAGATGCTGAAGCTCCTTTGTCAGGAGGCTGCTGCCCCTGGGCCTGTCTGGGCAGGAGGGTCAGCGCTCCCCTGGTCTCACTCAGACGTTCCCCTCGTTTCCTTCTTCCCCCAGGTCTCATCCCTCTCACCAGCGATGACATTGTGGATAAGATGCAGTATTCCAGAGTGAGTCAAACAAAATGCTGTGGGCGCTGATTTTGATAGTGGCGGGTGCTTGATGTGATGGGAAGTGCTACTCATTTCTTGCTGGGAGAGGTCTGGCATAAAGGTCTTGTCCCGTGTCTGTCCCAGGACTGCACGTGTGATGAGTTCTGTCCAGAGTGCTCTGTGGAGTTCACCCTCGACGTCCGGTGCAACGAAGACCAGACTCGCCATGTCACATCCCGCGATCTCATCTCCAACAACCCCCGGGTCATACCGGTCAGTGCAATCCCTCTGCTTGTCCCTGGGTCCCCTCTCTGTGTTCCTGTGCAGAACCTGTGGGATACGGACAAAACAAGGCCTTTAAGCACATTTTGTGTTGCCTAAAGCACCGCTTTAAATGTAGTGGGAGAGCACAGCAGGAATCTCTGCAGAAAAAACAATGTGTGCCAGTGCCCTCCTCTTCTTCACCTTGTTCTTTCACTTGCTCTCTGATGGTGTGTCAAAGCAAAGTTAAAGCCACATCCTGCCTCCCTCATTTCAAACTCCTGAGAGCCTTCAGTGTAGCCCCTACCTCTCCCCTCAGACACGTGGGGTGTGTGTGCTTGTGCTGTGCTGCTGTGTTAACTGCCTTCTCCTTGGCTCCCACTGCCCTGCTCCCTCTCTAACTGGCTGCAGGGCTCGGGTCAGCCCCTTTGAAGGCCTGGCAGACACCCAGAAGCCTCTGATTTTCTGCTTCTTTTCTGCTGTGAGGAGCTGGGGCCAGGGCACTGCTGCCAAACAGCTGCCTTGGGGAGGGTTGGTGGAACCAAAGCAGAACAGATGCAAAGGCACGTAATGGAGAAGGCTTTTAAATGATATGAAGGTCGCATCTGGATGTCACTGCAACCTGGGGGCTGCTTCTGGTGGCTGGTGACAGTGTCTGCCTGTTTAAAGTCTAGCTGTGACCCGCTGCCTCCTGCTTGCTTCAGCTGGGTGTTCCCTGCCAGCAGTGGTGGGGGTGACTCCAGGCTGTGTCGCAGAACCACCCCACGGCACTGGGCTGGAGCACCCCCCATCCAGTGGGGGAGGGCAGCAGGCTGGTGGGGTGGGATATCTTACACCCAGACACAGCTGCCTCAATTGTCCCCATTTCTGTTAAATCAGGTGGGCTGGATTTGTTGCTGTGAGTCACTCTCCACAGTCTCTAATTTTTGTAGGCAACTGCCGTTTGATGTGGTGAAAACTGTTGGTCTTGCTGTTAATTTGCTTGCTTTTGTTATTCTTCTGCAGGTAACATCTCGGAGCAGAGACAATGACCCCAACGACTATGTGGAGCAGGACGGTAAGCAGCGTTTCACTGGGAATAAGACCTGGAGGAGGCAGTTTTTCAAGTTCTTTGAACTCATTCTTCCTTTACTAGCCATGCAGCTGTAGAGCTGGCAGTTGGGAGACTGCATCAGTGGGGCCAGCACATTTTGCCTTAATGCTACTTAAAGATTATGCCTAGAACTAAAGTCCTTTATAAGAGGACCCTCTGGGTCCAAGCGAGCCCTGGCTTCTGGTGACATCTTGGGCACTAAAAACTCCTGCCTTTGCCCTTGTGTGATCCTGCACGCTCATCCCTCCTCTGCAGCCTTCTGAAGGGGGGAATCCTTTGCTGTGCTTTCCCCCAGACATCCTGATCGTGAAGCTGCGGAAGGGCCAGGAGCTGAGGCTGCGAGCCTATGCCAAGAAGGGCTTTGGCAAGGAGCACGCCAAGTGGAACCCCACCGCAGGCGTCGCTTTCGAGTACGACCCAGACAATGCACTGAGGCACACTGTGTACCCCAAGCCAGAGGAGTGGTGAGTCCCAGTGTCTGTCTGGAGGGACTGGAAAGGATTTTCCAGCAGCCCGCTATGTTTTGGGCCTGGGGGCAGTTTGGGTCAGTAAGTGATTGTGAGCGTGTGTGTCGCTTCCCCTTGTGGAGACTCTCTTCCTGTGTTAGGGGGCCAAGGTCAGAGCCTTGGTTGCAGCTGCATGGGAGGCAGACTGGTTTGTGGCTGCCTCTTGTCCTCTCCTCACATACTGGCACAGCTCTTTTAGCTTGCTCCTTTCATGTTCTTTCCCACCTCTTCTTCCAGTTTTTTCTCCCCTGCAGAGGTGGTGAGTAGCTCAGGGTAAGGTCTGAGGAAGGAATAGATCCATGCCAAGGGGGAAGAGGTCACTGAGAGCAGAAGTTGCAGGGCTGATTTTGCAGGCCTTTTGGTTTGAGAAAGCCCAGTGTGTGGCTCTCACCCATACATCTCCTCACTCTGTCAGTGGAGTTTTCCTCTCTAGCCCTTTCCTCTGCTCTGACATACCATTCTGCACCAGCAGTGGGCTGTGTCTCATCTAAACGTGACACGATTTTGATTTTGGAAAGCTCCCTCCTGCCCTTCTTTGGCCCCAGCAAGGACTTTACCCAGCAGCACTTTTCCGTGGGTAGATGCCTGAGCTTTTCCTTGCTCTGTATCCCACTGACCCCCTAACAGACACCCTGTCACCAAGTGTGACTGGAGCCAGAGCGAGGAACCCAGTGCTTTAGCCAAGGCAGGCTGGGAGCAGGGACTGGAGGGGACAGTGGATATGCTGCTGTGTCAGCCAGAGCTGTGCCCAGGGCTGAACCCCCCGCAGGCGACGGCCTGACGCTCAGTTCTCTGTCCATGAGCGAGCTGCCTGGAGGTGCAGTTAGCCCAGATTTCACACCTCAGCCCGACTGCTGGGGGCTTTCTGCTCGGGAGCTGTCACAGAGGTCTGTGTGGGCAGATCTGCACTCGGGAGACCTGATGGGGATGTTGGTGGATCCACAACCTGTATGAAACGGGCTGGGATCTGCCCGCAGCCACCCCAGCCCTGTTCTGCTGATGGAAGGAGCAAACCCCACTTGGCTTTGATGGGCTCTGTGGGCACCCTCCTGGGTCTGGTTCTGTCAGTCTGGGTGAGAACACGATGTGCCAGGCATTCGGCTCCTTCAGCACTTCCTCAGGGTGGTGCCCCAGTATCTGCAGTGGGAGCCAGCCTAGCTGGTAGTGCCAGAAATCTGGAAGCAGGCGTTTTCCATAGCGTGGATGGTCTGTCCATGTGGCTGAAGCTGGACTTTGGGAACTGCCAGCTACAGACCAGGCCGTTAGAGGGAAAGTCTGAGTCACCACCGCTTGTGGGGAGGTGGTGCAGAGCCGAGGAGGATGCTGCTTGGCAGTTTGGTGGCCATGAGCATGGCCAGGAGTTGATTTGCCAGCCTGTTCTTCGTCAACGGCAGTCTTGGGGGTCGAACTGATAGTTCTGAAGTTTCCAAATGATTTGTGACAGGTAAATTGCCCCAAAGTTGAGTTGCTTGGGTGATAGATTGGGTGCTTGAGAAGTAAGAATGTCTCTGTGATGTGGAATTTCAAACTGAGATTTGAAATTATTTTGGGCTTCATTTCGCTGCTGTAAAAATCCTCGGGTTTAATTTCTGTAATGTGAGGTATAAATCTTTGGCCCTGGTGAAGTGGCACACCTGGAATACTGCTTGGAGTTGGAAAGACAGGTGCCAGGCAGGATGAGGTAGCATTTGGGTTTGCCTTCTCTTGGGTTGGGGAACGTCACAGTGTGAATTCCAGAGCGTTTGGGCTTTGGGGGATGTTGGTGTCACAGAGAGCAGCCCCAGCTGCGCGGCTGAGCTCGGGTACCTCTGCAACGAGGTGCTTCCCTGGCTGGGTGGCCCAAGGCAGCTTTTGTTCAGTGTCAGAGTTGGCTGTGTCTTCGGGAACCTGGAGTGTTGTACAAGCATCTGGGTACCTGGAAACAGTTTTTGAGAAGTTCATATATGAAAGTTGGCGAAATCCCAAAGAGAGATTGTCATTGGAGCTGCCTGGTTCCTAATGATAGGTGTGTCTTTCCAAGTTCATCTGATTCTCTGGGAAGACAATGCAGAGACAAAGGCCCCTGCTGTGCAGGGCTAGCTATTATCTTTGGTTTGGTTTCATGTGGTAATTGCTTTTGGAGCCCGTTGGCACAGCACTGGCATGCAGCTGGACTCTCAAAGCAGCTGCCCTGTTTTTGGCCACGGGTGGTTTTCCAAGTAACATGAAGACCCAGCTCCATTACTGCCTTGTCTCTCTCACTGGTTCCTACAGGCAGAGCTGTGTTTGAGAAGTGCAGTTTTACTTGATGAGAGGGTGCTGAGATCAGCCTCCCCAACATGGCCAGCAGGAGCCCTTGGTGGGCACGGGATTTTCTGTGCTGGCTTCTCACGTGGCTCAAGGCTTGGGATTTTCTTTTATGGATGAAGTGCTTCCAAACAGTGTCTCCAGTCAAATGCTCCATAAGCCAGGGGATGCAATGCCAGTGCTGCTGGCTGTGGATGGCTGTTAAGGAGGACCTAGAAGGGGCAACATGGGACTGAGCCTTTTCCCTGTGGTGATACTCAGTGACTGCTCCTGTGGCCGTGAGCCCCGGTGCCTGCTCTCTGTGCTGCAGAGTGCTCCGTGGGGCCAGGCTGCAGCGTGGGCCCCCTGCTAACCTGCCCTGCTCTCTGATTCCAGGCCCAAGAGCGAGTACTCGGAGATCGACGAGGAGGATGCTCAGGCTCCCTACGACCCCAACGGGAAGCCGGAGAGGTAAGAAGCTGGATGCACTGCTGCAGCTGGAAAACGGGGGGACCAGATGGGTGTCTCTCTTTGGCTTTCACTAATACAAGAGTATCCACTCTGCACTGGAGCTTGCCCCCTGAGAAGCAGGGCAGAAATTGAAGTTAACTGTGATGTGCCCAGGCCTGGCAGGTTTTCCCCTCTGGGAGACAGTTCGTGCCTCTCCTGCCTTGGCGTTACCAAGCAGAGTAGTGCAGAACCCAATGAAGTGTGAGGCCCGTGGGGGAAAATGGCTTAGGGTGTTTATTCACCCGTGTGGGTCTCTCATGCTCCAGTTGCTGGTGCCCCCTCTCCGGGTTGGTTGTGCTGCAGAAACGCCTGCAGGCAGTCTGACCCCCGGCGTGGGGCTCTGCTGCCTCACAGGTCACACCACGGAACTGAGAAACAGCTGGGAAGCTCTCGCAGCCTGTGGGGTCCCGGCTGTGTGGGGTGGCTGTAGAAGGGCAGCACTGGCTGTTCCTGGTTGGGAGGTGAATGGTGCCCATGGCTGGGGGGACCCGCAGAGCTCCCTGCAGGGGGTCAGGGTGGGCTGGAGCCGCTCTGCGGGTGCTCTCTGGTTGTGGGGCAGGTGGTGACTTACGCTCCTGACTTGCCACCCCAGGTTTTATTACAACGTGGAGTCCTGTGGGTCTCTGCGCCCGGAGACCATCGTTCTCTCTGCGCTCTCGGGCCTGAAGAAGAAACTGAGCGACCTCCAGACCCAGCTGAGCCACGAGATCCAGAGCGACGTTCTCACTATAAACTGAGGTGGCCCTTTGCACGGCCGTGCTCCAGGGGCAGTGGTGCAGAGGCTCCTGCCTCTCCCTGGCAGCGCCCTGGCCCGAGGCTTCTGCCTCCCCAACTCCCTCTGCCCTCCCTGGCCCAGCTCTGCTGGTCAGTGACACCTCTTCCCTGGCCCCGCTTCAAGATGCGTAGGGTAAAGCAGGAAGGGGCTTGAGGAGTGTCTTCACCAGGACAGGCTTTGTCTCTAAGTGATCCCAGAATTTAAAAACTCTGGCCACGTGGCGCTGGGGATCAAGAGGTGTGTCCTCTGGTTATACAACCCTACCTTATTTGTATGTCCCTTCCTTACTGAGCTGAATAAAGCCTTACCCCCCTGTGTTCTGCCATCCCTGAAAGCTTGTCTGGGGCTGCAGGAGGAGATGTCACATCATTATCTTCTCTTCAAGAGACGTTACCTTAATGAGATCCCTTTGGAGGGGGCATTGCTCTGCTGCTGATGGCTGCTCCTGCCGTTATCTTTAGGAGGACAGAGCCCCCCCAGCAGGCAGCCTGTCCCTTGCTGACCCACCACTGCCTTTGGAGCTGGGCTGGGGAGAGGAGCTGCAGGGCAGCCCAGATGGGGCTTCTTTGGAGAAGACAACTTAAAGGTTTAAAGACTCCTCTGGAGCAGACTCTACCCACGCACTGTATCTTTAGGTAAGGAGCTGGGGGCCTGTTGTTACTCACCCCTGGCTGCCAGGTGCCCCCAGCCCTGAGGGGGGCTGTGTGCTGGGCTGGAGCTTGGTCTCTCCTGAACCATGACCACCGTGGCAGCGGCTGAAGGGCCTGGGTGCCCCCTTCTCACCTCCCTTGGTGCTCGGCAGGACTGGGGATGAGCTTGGTGACACTTCCCCTGGAGAGATCTCCTGGCACGTCCCCAGAGCCGCGGGGGAGCAGCGGGGAGCTGGCGTCCTGTCCCCTTTGAGGTTGTTTGATGGAGGGTGGACACTTCCTCCACCCTTCTCCCCTCCCCACCAACTTCAGGGCTTCACTTGCAGCGTCCTGTGGGTGGTGGGGGGCAGAGCAGGGCTTTGTGCTGCCGGGAACTCCCCCTCCCTCAGCATTTCCCTCCCACCCGCGCTTCCCAGCCGCCGTGGGATGGAATAGACAAACAGGAAGGGTGGAGAAGGGTTGTTTATTCATTGAGCAACTCCTTAAAAAAAAAACCCAAAAAACAAAAAAAAAAGGAGGAAAACCCAAACATTTTTGGTAATAAACGTTAAATCTTTTCCAGATGAGGTGTGTAGCCAGGAAAAGAGCAGGTCACACCTCTCCTCCGGGGGAGGATGCGCTCCCGGCTGGCGCTGGGTGCTGATGAGCTGCCACGGGCTCAGCTGCGCTGCAGGGAGCAGCCCTCCCCCCTCCTGCCCTGTGCCCCCCCCCCAGCCTCAGCCACAAGCTACACCAATCCAAGACACAGAATTTACAGACCACAGGTTCCCACATCACGACACTCCCCGTCCCCAAAGCACAGACCCGGAGCTTTAAGGCCGGAAATAAAACCACTGCCCACCCCACCCAGACCCAAAGAAGACTCCAAAGAAACACCAAGGCTCGCACGGCAATAAAAAGATAGCCCTTCTAAAGGAGGTCAATAAATAAGAGAACTAGAAAAAAATCAATTGCTTTAGAGTTCAGCACATGAAGCCCAGCTCCCCATCCCTGGGCGAGGGCTTCCATCTGGCCACACTGGTGGGCGAGGGGGGAGTGAAGACGATGGGGATCCACGGAGAAACAGGGCTCTTCCCCTCTTGGCACGGGCTTCCCTGCCCAGGGACTCTCTATCCGCAAAGCTGCCCCTCGAGGGACAGGTGCTACTGGCCAAAACCAGTCCCTGGGTTGCCCAGCGGCAGATAAACTGGGGGGCACAGCCAGGGGAGGGGCTGCGGGAGGAAGAGTGAAGCCAGGGGGGGTTAGCTCTGCCCAGCCCCTCATCCCAGCCCTCCCCCAGGCAGGAAAACCAGTTTCTCCTGAGTGGTCTCAATTCTACAGCGTTTCACTAGCTTTGAGAAGTGCACCCCTGAGCTGATTGTTGCAGGGTGTCCCCAGGAGCTCTTCATGGGGGGGGTCGGGGGTCATGATGCTGGGACCCTGCGCCTTCAGCCTGGCACAGCTGCATCCTCCAGCGCTGCTCCGGCCCCAGGGCAGGGGGATGCTCCAGCCTCCCCCCTTGCAGAAAACACACCAAATTTCTTGGCCCCCCTCTCTCTTCTCCACCTCCCAGCTGGATCCCCAAGAATCAAAAACCTCCGAGCATCTCTGCCCGAGAGCTCTTCAGCAGCCACCAAGTCTGTGTTCATGTGAGAAGGGAAAATCTCTTATGATATGGATACTCAATATATATTTCAAGTCAGTCAAGGGCAGAGGCAGCCATCACCTCCTGGAACGTCAGGGCACGAGCAGCACCTGCTCCCCCAAAGTCTTCACGCAGATGATGCCCCAGCTCAGTCTCCCTGGGGACTTGGAGGGGTGGCTGCCCGGGTCCTTGCCATCTCTCAGGGAAGAAGAAGGGGACCCCCACTGCGGTCCCCCCCGCTGGCTCACGGGGACGATGTGCTTTCAGGCTTGTCGCTTTTGGAGGACTTTGGCTTCAGCAAGATGAACCTGTTGAGGAGGTCGGTGTCCGAACTGGCCTGGGCACCTGCGTATGGCTCCCCTGGGGATGAAGCAGAGGGTGGGCTCGTGCCGTGGGGGACGCTCCTCGGCGGGGGATGGGGACACTCACCGGCGTAGCTGGAGGACTCGGCCATGTTCTGGGAGCCAGTGATGTGGTGCCAGTAGGCGCTGCGGGGCAGCATGGTGGTGGGGGTGCAGGGGTAGGAGAAGTGCTCGGTGCCCTTGTTCAGCAGCTGTGGAGGACAAGAAGGGGGTGAGGGTTACAACACAGGGCACCCTGAGCCACCCGCCCCCCCAGCCATGTCACTGAGCTGAGCTGGAGCTCACCCTGACGTTCTTCTCCATCTCCAGCAGGACCCTCTTGTGCTGCTCGGCGATGGCCAGTGTGGCACTGTGCACACGCTGGTAGATCTGCTCGCCCTCCTGTGTCTGGAAGGTGTAGAGACCTTCTCCTGCATCGCACATCCTGTGGGGATGGGGCACAGGGCGTCACTGGAGTCCCCAAGTAAAAAATATCCCCCCCAGGTGGCAGCCGGCCCAGCCTCCCACGCTTTAAGTGCTGTCCTCATGTCCCCTCCACGGTGCTGAGCAGCCAGCGCCAGCCCCAAACCTGTGGGGCACCTCGTGCAGGCCAGCCATGGCCATCACCGTGGCATCATGCCTGCCCTGGGGTGATGGCAGCAGGAATGCCACCTGGGAGGGTAGTCCCTGTCCCAGCGAGGGTGACATCTCACCGTCCGGCCTCGAAGGTGAAGCGGGTGGCATCACGCCCGTAGCGGCGCAGGGAGCAGAGGGGCCAGGAGACCAGCTTCACCCGGGGGTTGTGGGTGTCCCAGAGGTAGATGTTTTCATGGGTGATCTGCAGCTTGCACTCCCCGTAAACGTCCAGGTTGGGGCAGGGGAGGAGGAACACGTTGAACCGGTCTGGAGGCGGGGGGGGGACACACACCAAAACACCAACCAATAAGTGAAATTCAGTATTTCAGGGGGCGTAGCGAGGCTGGGTCCCAAGCGAGCGCCCTGACCCCCCCCAGGCAAGCACCCAGCGCTCACCCGTCTGCTCGCACTGCACCCCGGGCGCCAGCAGGTCGGGCTCCCCCAGGCTGATGTCGTTCAGGCGGGCGCCCAGGCACTCCACCGACAGCGTCTTGTACCACTCCTCCGCCTCCAGCTCTGCAAGGCACCATGGCAGCCCCTGGGTCACCCCGGCCAAACTGGGGTGCTCCCCCCGACCGTTCCCCCTCCCCGCCCCGGGCACTGTCCCCTACCTGAATCGCAGGTGAAGGTGCGGGCAGAGTCGTCGGTGAAAACGATGGCCACGGCTTGTCTCTTGGTCTCCTTGGGCAGCCGGGTGATGCACTTAACGTTGCTTATCTCAGTCACCTGTGGAGGAGGAGGAGGAGGAGGAGGAAGAGGAGGAGGAGGTGGTGATGATGGTAGGGGTGGTGTCAACGAGGGCTGCACCCAAACCCAGCCCCACTGCACCCACAACCCACCTGCAGCACCCAGCGCCGGACCACGACTCACCCAGACCCCGGTGGCCACCGCTGCCCCAGGCCCTGTCCCCCTGCTGCCCCCCCAGCCCCAGCTGTGCCCACCGAGGTGTGCGGGGTGACAGCCCCCTGGCTGCAGCCACAGTAAGTTTAGGCGAGGAGGCACCCGCTCAGGGCCGTGGGGCCCTGCCAGCCGGGGGGGCACCCCAGCACCCCCCTGCCGCACCCCCTCACCTTGGGGCACCCTCGCAGACACGCCGCCTTCTCATCCGGGTACTTCTCCAGGCGCTGGGGCCCTTTGCTGGAGGATTTCCTGAAGACCAGCCAGCACCGCCGGTAGATCTGCCAGATGGAGCAGGTGGGGGGTCCCCGTCCCCACCCCATCCCCGTGTCCCCATCCTCTTCCCCAGGACCCCTGCCTGGCCCTGCCAACCCCCCCACTCCCCCGGTGCTGGGGACGGGGACAGCCCCAGGCCTGTCATCATCCCTCCACCCCACCAGCGCTAATTACAGAGCTTAATTAACAACCATGGGCAAGGCTCCCAAGGGAACCCCCTCCATCCCAGCACCTCCCCGTCCCCTCTCCCACAGCCCCTGCCTCGGGGGTGACAGACCCTTCCTCTCCAAGCACCTCCCGTCCCCCCCCCCAAACCCGCTCCCTCTTTGTTCTCCCTAATTAGCGTGGAATTACCCGGCATGCTCCTCGCTGCCGGCTCACAGCCCATGAAGGCGGGCGACCAAAACGCCCTGACCCCCCCACCCATGGGTGCTGCGCTCCAGCATCCCCCCAATTTGCACCAGCAGCCCTCCCTCTCCCGGCGTAGGGCACCGGGAGGCGTGGAGGGAAACTGAGGCACGGGGAGGGGGGGCTGGTGAGGGGGTGCCACCTGGTGCAGGATCCAGCCCCCTGGGGCTGCGGGAGGACCACCAAGTGCTCTGCTTCTCCCCCCACCCCGCATCGATCGCTGCAGCACCCAAAATGCCACTTGTTCAACCCAAACCCAAGGGGTGCAGGTTGCTGCAAGAGGGGACCAAGCCATGTCGCCTCTCGAGGCAACCGGACAACTGGAGCCCCAAATCCAGGGGAGACACCCCCCGCCACCCCCCCAAATCCTGGGGACCCCCACTCACGCCCAGCTTCTTGCTCTTCATTCTCACATAGCCCTGCTTGATGATGTCGTTAAAATTCGTCGCCATGGTGATGGCCCGATGGGGTGGGGGATATTTTGGGAGGGGGGGGCCCACCTTCACCTTCGCCCCCCCCTCTCCATCCTCTTCCTCTCTACCCCCCCTTCGCCTCACCACTGGCCCAGCTTGGTGCTAGCGGCGTCCCCCATCCTGGCTGGAAAAGAGAAATGACAGATCGACAGGTGACATCTTCCTCCTCCTCCTCCTCCTCCTCCTCCTCCTCCTCCTCCCTCCGATGCCTGAACCCTCCGAGTGGAACAGTCCGGCATTAACCCCTTGCAGGCCGGCGCGTTCGAACGGTCCCCCACCCTCACCGTGTGTGTCCCAGGGGATACCCCCACCGGACCTCACCCACAGGTCTCCATCACCTTTCCCCCCCCCCCCCCCAACCTGCTCGTCTGGGGGCAGCGACACGGCCCCGCCCGCTGCCCATCACTGGGCTTCAGCGTTCCGGTCCCCCGGGCTGCCAGCCTCGCCAGCCCCGCTCCTGGCCAGCTGCCGCCGGGATGGCTTGTCACCCCCTGGCCGGCCCCCCCCGACTGACACTTGTCACCCCGAACCTGGGTGTCCCCCCCCCCAGCCTCACCCGGCCGCCGCTCCAGCCCCCGGCTCCGCTCCGCTGCCAGCCCCGGAGCCGCGCGGCCCCGCCCCTCCAGGCTCCGCCCCCCCCCGCCCCCCCCCGCCCCGGGCACCCTCCTCCGGCCCGGCCCAGCCCCATCTGGGCCACCAGCCGCCCTGGAAAAGGCTTCCTGCTCGCACATCGTTAGGCTTCAGAGTGAACGCCCCGAGCTGCTGTCCCGGGCTGACAACACTCGTCCCTCTCCTCCCCCCCAAAACCGCCGCTTTTTAGGGTCGCCGAAGCCACGGACGGGCCGCTCCACCCCCCCCCCCCCCCCCCCCCCCCCCCCCCACCCCCACACACCCCCCCCCCCCCCCCCCACCCCCCCCCCCCCCCCCCCCCCCCACTCCTTGGGCCATAAAAAAAATGAATAATCACTGGAAATAAAAGGGCATTAACCACCCCGGCCCCCCCCAAACAGCAAAGAGCCGTGCTTTTAGCCAATCAATTAAAAGGCAGAGCGAGGGGATTAGCTCACTGAAATATTAATTTTTAATAAGATTGTGTCTGAGCAACTCCAAGCCCTGCAAGACTTTGCTCTGTGGGGGCTGGGCTGCAGGGGCCTGGGGTGTCAGCACCCATGGATGAGCACCCTGCACCTAGGTGAGCACCCCTGCACCCATGGGTGAACACCTCTGCACCCACGGGTGAGTACCCTTGAATCCACTGGGGAACACTCTTGAACCCATGGGTGATGATCCCTGCACCCACTGGTGAGCACCCTTGAACCCAAAGGTAAGCACCCCTACTCCTCCTCCAGGGTGAGACGTGTCCCCCTGTACCACCACCACCATCACCACCACCATGGGTGGGCACCTACAGCTACATGTGTCCCCAGCCCCCGCTGCAGCTCCCCTGCACACGTGGGACAGTGGTGGCAGGGGGTGACACCAGCAGCCACACACCCGTCCCTGCCTGTGGCTTGGGGAGAAATGCCCCGTCTCCCAGATACTGTCCCCCCTCTCCCCTCCCCGTCCCCTCAGTCCCCCCTCCTGTGTGGGGACAGAGCAGCAGTCCACAACCACCGCCAGCTCCTGGGCCCCTCTGGGCTCTGTATTTATAATAAAAAAAAAGTCATATACAAATACATACATATATATAAAATATATAAAAAACATGGACAGGAGAGTGTGGCTGGCAGCAGGGCTCAGTGCCCCTCTCTGTCCTGCACTTCCTCCTCCTGGGCTGCTCAGGTGACATTGGCTTTGGTGCCCACGTGTCCCAGGAGATGCGGGTGGCCGAGGGGCATCGGATACTGCCTGAGAGGCAGGGGGCTTGGAGCATCCCGGGAGAATTCCCTTCCTGCTGCTCTGGGGCTCGGTTTCCCCGTCCACACGCAGGGGGCCGCACGGCCAGGCACTGTGGTGACAGGCACTTGCGGGCAGAAGGCCGTCGCGGGATGTCCCCAAGACGGTGGCACCTTGCCCTGGGCTCTAGGGCACCTGGATCTGCAGGTCCTCGTCCTCGTCGGGGTCGCTGGTGCCATCCCCGGCGTCGTCAGGGCCGAAGCGGGTGCTGCGCATCTTGCCGAAAAGCGGGGTGCTCTGCTGCCGCCGCAGCCTGCCGAGAGAGAGCTGCTGGGGTGGGGGGCAGCCCCGGGGACCCAGCCCCCCGCAGCCCTACAGCACGGCTGCCCCCGCTGCGACTCCCGCTGCGTGCAGGGAAGAGGATCAGCCCGTCCTCTCAGGCCGGGGGTCCCCGAGTGACACCCACTGCCGTGGGGCACTGGCTCGTGCCCTCTGGGGCTGGGCACACACACCGGGCAGCTCCGACCCAGCCCGGAGCAGGGAGAAGGCGTCCCCCTAAAACAGGGCTCCCCTAGTAAAAACCCCCGAGAGCCCCCCTCCCCAGGAGGAGGAGGTGGTTTCCTCGCTCGCCCTCACGTTAAAATTCCTCAAGGAAAATTTATGAAGCAAATTCGAAAGGCCCAGGGCCCAGCTGGATCTGAGCAGTTTGCTGTTTTACTGGAAAGCATGAATTATTGAAGGGCGAGCGTGCAGGGAGGCTGAAGGGGGGGGGGGAGACAAAGCCTCCATTATTCCTCCATGATTTAGTGAAGATGTCCCAATAAAATAAAGGAAGATTATAAAAACACCCCCCCCAGAGCCTCCCGGAGACGCAGCATCGATCTCTCGCGGCCATTTCAGCTCTTCACTGACAGAGGAGAAGCGAGGTCAGGGAAAGCTTGTAAGGACAATAAAAGCCACCTCCCCGGACTGGTGTGGGACACTCTGAGCCTGCTCTGGCCCTGAGCGAAACCCCAGGCTGTGTGCAACTGGGCTGCACTGGTCTGTGCTGGTTTAACTGGGAGGTGACTGCTATCCAGCTGGCAGCAGGGTTAAGGCTGCTTCAGGGATGGTTGCGCACACTCCAAGGATGTTACAGACACTGGGCTCAAGCAGGGAGATGCTGGCTGAGGGATGGTGGCAAGGAGAATGTCACCCCAGCTTTGGGCCCTTGCTGGGCTCCCCCGGGGTCCCCCCGGTCCCTCGCTCACCGAGACTGCAGATGCTCCAGCTGCACCTGGAAGCTCTCACTCTGCTCCGTCTGCTCGTCCAGCGACCGCTGCAGCTTCCGCGTCTGGTTGTGGGCCTCATCCAGCTGTGGGGTGGGGTGGGATGAGATGGGGTGGGATGCGATGGGACAGGATGGGATTGTCAGCAGCCACAGAGAGAGCAGAGCCACCCACCCTGACCCCCTCCACCAGCTTCCACACCTCATCCTCAGCTTGGGCCAGCTCCTTCTTCAGCTCCTCCACCCTCAGGCGCAGCTTCTTCACCTCACCCTCATGCTGCTCCACGCGGCGGTTGGCATGGGCCAGCTCGGCCATCTTCTCCTGGTACTGCTTCTTCAGCTTGGCATGGATGTGCTTCAGGTCAGCCAGCTCCTGCAGTGGGCACAGGGTGGGGAGCTGAGTGAGTGAGAGCCACCCCTGCTGCCAGATGTCCCCTTCACCCTCCCCAGAGACCCTTCCTACCACCTCACCCCACAATGGAGGTTTATGGAACAAGGACAGGGTCACCATCATCCCCTAGATGAACGGTGGTGGCAGAGTTTGACCTTGAGAAGGTCCCAGGGGATGCTAAGCCACCGCTGAAGTGACAGGGTCACCCAGGGAGGGCTGGCAGTGGACAGGACCACCCCTACAGCACCTTGTTCTTCTCAAAGAGCTCGGCCTGGATGGTTTTGAGGTCGGTGTCCAGGGCACTGGCTGTTTGTCGCCGTTTGCGAGCCAGCACCTCCTCCAGATCCTCGATCTGTGCCCGCAGCTTCTTGTTCTCTCGCTCCAGGTTGAGCTTCTCCGTCTCCAGCCGCTCTCGCCGGCCCCACTCAGCTGCATTTTCCGCCTGCAGCCGCTCCATCTGGGACAGGGACACAGGGTGGCCAGGGGCAGCGGGGATCCCCCTCGCCACTCCCTTCGCCCCCCACGTTGGGGTTCAGCCTCACCTCCGCACGCAGCTCGGCCAGTTTCTTGTCCATGCTGGAGCGAGCGCCCAGCTCATCCTCCAGGTCCTCAGAGATGCGCCCCAGCTCGTCCTGGTGGATCTCCTTCAGGATGTTGAGCTGCAGGGGGAGGACATAGCACCCAAGGTGGGCAGCACCCACCCTGCGCCACTGGAGCCCTGCCTGCACCCAACCTCTGTGCCAGACTAACTGGATTAATACCACTAATTAAGACCCTTTAATGAGCAATCTGGCATGGGTCACTGTATCAACCTACCAGGACATGCCACCCGCCAGGGATGGGTCACCCCCCAGGGCATCCCTGGTCTCCAGACACCTCGCTCACCTGCTTCATCACCTCCTGCTTGTTCTTGTTGAGCTCCTCATACTTGATCTTCCACTGGCTGAGCTCGCCCTCCAACTTCTCGATGCTTTTGCTGAGTGCAAGCTTGTCCCTGGGGAGAGGCAACGGTGGTGATGGCCGGCAGGACCCCATGGGACATCCCGTCCTGGTGGGACCAGGCTGGGCAGGGCTGACAACCCGCAAGGACAACACCCCGAGCACTCACTCTCGCTCCTTGAGCAGCACTTTTTGGGACTCATCCAGCCTCAGCTTCAGGGCGGTGACTTTGGTGGCATCCTCCTCCACAACACTGACGTCCTCCCAGAGCAGGCGGCTCCGCTCCTGGCGGGTGAAGGAGGCCCGGGGGCCCCGCTGCTCCCAGCTCTCGTCCTGCTTGCTCACCAAGATGTTTTCCATCAGCTCCAGCTCCTGCAGCGACATGGGTGGCCCGGCACAGGGGACAGGGAATCACCCATGGTTGAGAGGGTAGCCCTGGTTTCCCACCCCCTACAGCACCCAGCCTTCACCCTATAACCAAGAGCATCCCTCCCTCCAGTCCCCAGGGTCCTCCCGAGGCTGACGGACCCCTCTCCCCAGGGGAGCTCCCATACGCCACTGGGCTCTGCTGCCAGCTCCCTGCCTGGCTGGAAACTTGGGATCAGATAATACGTATTTATTACACTGACCTCACCACGACCACTGGGTGGGCCATCTTCTACCAGGTACCCAGTAAATGAGCTGCAAGGGCTTTTCTGGGGATGGGACATCCCCGGGGACCAAGCAGGAGCCCACGGGAGATGCTCAGATCAGGCTCGTATTTGCCACTGGGTAGCCGTGCCACCATGTGGACCAAAGTGGCAGAGCGTGGCACCCTGAGTGGTGACTTCTGCGCCCCGCCATGTTCCCCAAAGAGGGTCTTTGAGGGGGCTGACCCCCCCCGCACTAATCCAGGGATCTCACCCTGCCATGCAGATCCAAGAGGAGTCTGTGTCCCCCCTCAGGTGCCCGCCTCTGTGGTGACCCTCAGGCAACTGCCGGGTGTGAGGACTCCCCACCACCCCGCTCTCACCCTCACCTTGGCTTTTTGGGGCGCCTCGGCCCCTACGTCCCGCACAGGCTCCCGCTCGGGGTCGGCCTCTCCCTCGGCCCCGCTGGTGCCCGGGGGGCCATGGAGGCCTGCGGGCGGGCGGGCGGGTGGCGGGCGCTCCTCGGGCCGGTCGCGGCGCAGGCCGGCCAGCTCCTTGGTGAGGGCCTCCAGGCGGTGCCGCAGCTGCCGCACCTCCTCGCGGGCCCTGTTCCGCTCGGCCCGCACCTTGCTCCACTTCTCCCGCCAGTTGGCCGTGCAGTCCGACCACCACCGCATCGTCTTCTCCATCTGCGCCGCCCGCGCCCGCGCCTCCTCCAGCTCCCGCAGCCGCAGCTCCTCCCGCCCTTCCCAGTCCCCTTCCAGCAGCGCCGGCGGGGGGCCAGGCGAGGGCGTCCCGCTGGGGGGAGACGGGGAGGACTCGGGGGCCAGCAGGGCCAGCAGCGAGCCCCCTGGCAGCGGCGGGGAGCCGGCCAGGCGCGAGGCCCCACTTTGGCTCATGGTGGGCCTCCCCTAGGGCACGGCCATCACCACTGGGGACCTGCGGGGGAAAGAAGCAGTCAGGGAGGCCCCGGGTGCTGGAGGGAAGTGGGGGCACAGCCCCCTGGTTTTGGGGGCAGCACACTGAGTGACGATGTCCCAGCATAGACCCCTGTCCCCCAGCCAGGTCCCTAATGAAGACCCCGGTGAGGTCCCCAGGAAGGAGCCTGGCAAGGGGAGTCAGTGAGGACCTCGGTGAGGTACCTGCTGGTGGCCCCCTGGGAAGACTCCAGGGAGATCCCCAGCCCACTGCCCAGACTTGGTCCCGGTTTGGCACTGCAGCTGGCACCAGCCTGGCCCAGGGCACTTCTGCCAGCGCACTGGAGGCCACGTCGTCCACGTGTCATCTGGGTGATGTCATCCGCATGAGGTCATCCTGATGACATCATCATCAGGCCTCCAAGACCATCATCCATGGTGCTGCACCCCGGCAGCTCCGGGGAGGAGCGGTGCCAGCGGGGCAGGAGCGGCTGCAGAAGGCTGGACGGCAGGACGTGTGCCAGGGCAGGCAGCCGGACCCGCTCACCGGTGACGCTGCAACAAGGGGCTGATGCTGGCCACCTACGTCCCGGCACGGACCCCACACCCCGGCTGGGCCAGGCGGGTCAAACCGCCCCGGGAAACCTCAATGGGAGGCTGCTGAGCGCCCTAATAGGATAAGTACAGAGCCCGGCCGCCGCCAGCCCGCAGCCGCCCAGCAGGTTCCCGGGACAGTCGGCAATTATGTGCTCTGCACGGGGCCAAAAAACTAATTTCTCTGCTGATTATTTGCTGAAATGCTGAAGTTTTGGTGAAACTCGGAGGCGAGCCCTGGCCTACGCTCTCCCGCTGCCGCCCCGGGAGGAGACCCGGGTCCCGGCAGGATGCAGCACCGACAGACGCCCCGCTGCCGGGCAATGCCCACGGGAGCGCCCGCGGAGCCCCCGGGCCGCCCCCAGGGAGAGCGGGCACCGGGCACCGGCACCCGCGCACAGCCCGCGGGGAGAAGGCGCGGATCGTGGGCGCCCCGGAGTACCCCCCCCGCGGAGGAGGCGCGGATCGCGGACGCCTCGAAGTAGCCCCCCCGCGGAGGAGGCGCGGATCGCGGGCGCCCCCCGCCCGCCGTTCCCGGCGAGGGGGCGGAACCGCCCGCCCCCCGCGCCTCCCCATTGGTCCCGGCCGTTGCCACTCCGCCGCCGGCGGTGACGCGCTCGCCGCCCGCGGGAGCCGCCGCATTCCTCCGCGCCCCGACCCGCCCCGGTACCGCCCGGTACCGTCCGACCCGTCCCGGCTCGGCTCGGCCCGTCCCGGCCCGGTACCGCTGTACCGCCCGCCCCTCCCCGCAGCGCCCAGTCCCGTCCCGTCCCGTCCCGGCGCCGCTCTCCTCCCACCCCTCGCGAAAGTTTTCTAAGTTTTCCGCCAGTTTCCCGTCCCGCCGGTGCCACGTCCCGCCCGCCCTCCCGGTCCGCCCCGCTCCCTCACCGGTGGCGGCGCGGCGGCGGTGCGGGCAGCCCGCGCGGGCCGGGCCGAGTCTCCTCCCCCTCCCCTTCCTCCCTTTCCTCCTCCTCCCGCCCCCCGCCCGCGCCCGGAGGGGGGAGTGGATGGGGGGGGGGGGGGGCTGGTCCCGCCGCCGCCGGTCCCGCCGCCGCCGCCGCCCGGCCCCGCGGCCGCGGGTGCGGGCCCTGCTTCCGTGGGGGCGTCCGCGGGGGTTGGAGAGGGCGCGGGGTGGTGGTGCTGGCACGCGTGGGTTTGCGGGCTCGTGGGGGCTTTACACGCGTGTTCGCGCCTGGGAGGCGGATCACGCACGCGTGTTGCACGCTGGCACGTGCCCGCGGGTGCGTGTTTGCCCGTGGCGGGGGGCGGGAGGTGGGGGCTCGGTCGCGGGTGGTTCTGCGGGCAGGCCTTCGCGAAGGTGGGGTGTGCACGAGTGCGGGTTTCACACGCCTGTGTGGGAGCGCGTGGGGGCTGCACACGTACACGCTTGTGAACACGCGTGTTCTGTGCCGGGGGCTGCATGCCAGAGGTTGTGTGTAGTTGCGGTGGCTCATGCAGGTGGGGGCAGGAGCACGCGTCCCCCGCAGGAGCGTGGTTGCCCCGGTTGGGGCGATACGGGACGGATTTCTGCGATTCTGTGATTTCACTTCAATGTTTGGGAAACCTGGGCTCTTAGAAGAAGCTGGGGTCAGGACTCGTGACAAGATTTACAGCCACCTGCGGGACTGGGCTGCGGGACGAGGAGGAGCGAGAGCCGGGACTAGACCCAGCTGCCAGCAGGATTATTTCACACCATGAACATCCCGTTCCTTCTAAATGAGAAAGTGAGCCGTGTAGTGCTCTCTCTCCCCCTTGTTGGCCATGACCCTGAGAACTTATTGCCCCAGTCGTGGACGCCCCCAAGCCCTTCCCTTCCTCCCAAGGCTGTAGCTGGGGGTGCCCAGCTTCTTGCTGAGTGGGCTGAGTATAATCCTGGTATCTTTTGTACTGGTATCAGGATCAATATTGGTTCTTTAGTATTATTAATGTTAATTATGTCGTCTTATTCTATGAAATCTATTTATATTTCAACCCTTGTGTTTCCTTGTTTTCCCCAATTCCCCTTCCCGGGTGGGTGTAGGTCATCAGGTAAGAGAATAATTGTCCAAACGACAGTGAGTCGTCGTGAGTTTCCCAGACCATAACAGTGGTGCATAGCGGGCCTTGCACGAGTGCATACGTCTGCGTGCACATGCTCGCACACGTTTCCATGGGGGTTTGCACACAGACATGCTGGCACACAAGCGTGATGCTTGTGGGGCTGCAGCTGCCAGACTTTAGCTCGGTCCCAGCCTCTTTCCAGCCTGGGCCTCTTCGAGGCTTGAGAGGTCCTGGAGCTGCTGCGGGTCGGTGCTGGGAAGCTCCTGGAGCAGGCCTGATCCTTCCTCCCTGTGTCTCCGGCTGCTCCTGCAGGATTGGCATCATTCTGCTCCAAATCCACGAGTCGGAGGCTGAGGCTTAGGAAGGGATCCAGGGGGGAACATGACATCCCAACTGAGGGTCCCGCCGGCCAGCGGGTCCGGGACGGCCACGCCAAAGCACTGTCCCTGTGACCCTGCACATCCCAGTGCTGGCTCCATCCTGCTCCCAACCAAGCAGCAAAGTCCCAAGCCACCATTTTCCCCCCAGTATTTTCTTCTTTGCTGGATGCTTTTCATCCAAAAACTTGGGAAATACAAGTGGCCAAGCGGATTTGTTTCCTGTGGGATGTGGAGACGATGCCATGGGATGCCAACACCCTTTTCTCCCCCAGCTTTGAGCGAAGCAGGGAAAAAGAAATCAAATTAAAGCAAAACGGCGAATGCCCGTACATGTTCTTTCCAGGCCCGGTATTTTTCCATTGGAAACAACCCCAAAAAGCTGGAGGCAGGAGCTCTGCTCTCCCACGCCCCTATCCCTGCATTTTGGGGGAGGAAGCCCAAGCCGGCAGCTTCGCTCGCAGCCGGTAAAGCCATTTGGCCAGAGCTGCTGGCGAGTGCCAGCAGGTTGGATGTTTAACCCCCTCCCGGCACCAAGCTGGGCTTTGAGAGACGACAACGTTTTTTCCCAAGTGTGTCTTTACTGTTGGCTCGGATGGGTTGTCTGGGAATCTATCATTCCCCCATCATGGTCTTCCAACACAGGGCTCTAGGGGTCCCAGGGCCCATCATTGGTGTTAAAGAAGGAGGTGAAGAAGGTATTGGACATCTCTGCTTTGTCTATGTCCCTATTTGTGAGGTGATCAACCTCGTCAAGTAACAGATGGATGTTTTCTCAGATCCTTCTGTTTCTCAGACCTTTCTGGTAACATATTTTAAAAAGCCCTTTCTGTTCTCCTTCACAGTGCTGGCCAGCTTGAGTGCTAATGGAGCTTCAGCTGCACAAATTTGCTCCATACAGTGGTGAAGAGCATCTCCATATTCCTCCCATGTTTCCCGTCCTTGCTCCCGATGTCCCTACACTTTCCTTTTCCACCCGAGTCCTACCAGCAGATCCCTGCTCAGCCACATTGGCCCTGCTGCCTCGACTTCCAACGCTTGCCAAGTGTCCATGCTCTGCTTGGAGCAGCTCCTGCCCTGGTGGCACCACCATGGTGCTGGTGCTGCCACAGCCGCCGGCTGAGCTTCTCAGCTTGGGAGGGCTGGGGTTGCTGGTAAGCTGGTAGAAGGGAGAAGCTCATTAGAGACAGAAAGTTAATTACATCAGACATGCCCAGGAGCAGGTTGCCTTTGGGCCACGCTTAATAGCAGCCCGCTGCCATGGCAAGCATCGGCCTCCATGTCCTTGGGGCTTGGCAGTGCCAGGGATGCTCCCCCCTCTGCTGGTCCCTCCATGGGCTGCGAAGACGAGTAGGCAAAAGGAAATCCAAAAACTCTCGATGTGGTTCTGCTCATCTGCATACAAACACTTCCCTTTCTGTCGCCCCAACGGCTGTGCAGGCAGAGCCGGAGCGGGCGCCATTGAGGTGCCGCTGACGACGGGAGCTGCCCCATGGCCAAGGTAGGGACTTCGCTGCACCGGGGGGGCACGTCGAGGGCTTGCGGGGTGTCCTGCCACTTCAGGAGGGTGCAGCGAGGAAATGATGCCCTCTCTGGCTCGGTGGCAGCAGGGACAGTGTTTGGCAGTGCCTGTCTGTGCTGGGTGGCATGGGAGGTTGGGGCACAGGCTGCGTGGGCTGCCACAGGATCCAGGAGGGAAAGGGGTTATTTATCGCAGAACATCCTAAAGGGGACACGGTGGCCGTCCCTTGCTGGGGGGGTCAGAGGGCAGCTGCCCATGATGCTGCCCATCTTGTTGCTGCTCCTGACCATCCCCAGCCTCAGCTCCTCGAAGCAGCTCCTCGAACCCCCACCGCCGCACCCCCGGCAAACCCGTTGGTGCCCGGCACGGCTGCACTCACGGCCTCTCTCCCCGCGGCGTTCCCAGGGCACCGGAGAGGCACCGGATGCCACGTTGCGACGGCTGCAAACCTTCCTGCCAGCTGCCTTCCCCCCACCCTGTGCCAGGGGAACCCTTCCTGCTCCCCAGCCCGGGGCTGGGCCACTGCTGGGCAAGCCCTGGCACCATGGCAGGGCACGCTGGCCACCCTCTGCTTTCCAGGCTGCTTGCCGGGGAATTGCAACCACGAGCCGGGACGGCAGCGAGGTGCACGTCCTGGCTGGGGCAGGGAGAAGGCAGAAGCCTTGCCCCTGCCATTTTACAACCTCAGGGATGTGAAGAGCACCCTGATCACTGTGGCAAACACCCTCCTGCTCGTCTCACATGCACATCTGCTGCTGGCACAGCTGCTTCTTGCTTCCAGGCTGGGATTTTTTTGCCATCATGATGGCTTCAGGGGGATTTGGCTGCTGGGGGCAGGGGGAAGCCACCGGGACCCCATCTTTGTCCCGTAGTCAGCATGTGGAAAAGGACCAAGGTCCCAGGGGTTGGGGGTGAGGGGGCTCTGGGGAGCTGCCCGTGTCCTGGGTGCCTTTTGCAGGAGATGCCCACCCTACCGTTTATCGCCTTCATCCTCTGCCTCACCACCTGCATCCTGTGGAGTCAAGGTAGGGACAGTGCCCATGCTGGTGTCGGGCTGGGCACTTCCAGGGCCGGGGCCACTCCGTGCTCCCTGGGCTGGGGCTGGCAGGCAGGGTGCCACACGCTGAGCCTCAGCTGCTGAAACAGCTTCACCAGAGCAGGCAGCGATGGAGAACGACATGGAGGAGTTGCTGCAGCAGGGCTGTGGCAGCACCCACCGTGCCAGGGAGAGGTGAGCATCAGCTCCCACCCTGCTGCCCCACGTCCCCCCAGACCCAGGGGCTGGATCCTGCGGCACCCTGCCCCTAACACCCTCCCTGTGCAGGTTAAATCAGATGGAGACCCGCAAAAAGAGATCTAACTTCACGGGCGAGATGATGGAGACCTACGTGTTCAAACTCAGCCCCAAAGACTTCATAGGGTTAAACGTCAGCAGCAGGATGGTTGGTCTCCCTGTGTGGCTGGGGCTATTCCTAGGGGATTCCTATACTCCCTGCCCCCTCCATTCACACCGGGAGGTGCTGGGGGGGGTGCTGGTGTGGCTGACGTTTCCCCACATTGGGTTTCCATCGTACTCCAAGGATGCTTTATGCCAGCAAAGCCTCCTGAGATACGGCTCTGCCAGGGACAGGGATGGAAGTCCCCAGCACTGTTGCTGGGATAAAGCCAGGGGCTTCTAAGGCTGGAGGGGAGGTGTGGGGGGAAGAGTGTTCTGCAGCCAAGAGCCAGGATTTCCATCCTGAAGTTCTTCTAATTTATGAAAAAGGAAGTCTTGGCCCTCACCTCCCAGCAGTGGGAAGGGAGAGGGAAACTGTGGTGGAGAGCATGTGGGGTGACTTCCCTGCAAGGGGGTCGTGCAGCTGCACCGTGGCCCTTCCCCCAGGCCAGGGAGGTCCCACTGCTCGGGCCTGAGGTCCCTTCCTGCAGGACAAGGCAGGCTTTGCAGGTGGGGGCACCTGCCTGCCAGCTGGGACGCCCCTGCTCGGGACCTGGGAGCAGAGACCATCCGGGGGAGCCCACTAAGGTGTGAAACCCCACTGGGAAAGCATCCTGGTGTGATGCCATCTACCCTGTGGTCGTCTCACTGCAGGGCTGGCAGGACAAGCGTGCCCACCCATGGGTGATGCTCCCCATGTGCTGGGAGGGCTCCAAGACCAAGATGGGAGCAGGTGCCATATCTGCACTGCAGCAGAGCTCGAGCTGCTGCTGGGGCTTGGGGATGACATGGGCCCACCCCAGTAACTGTGATGGCTGTGCTGGGGGGGTGAGCAGCACCCTGAGATCCCCTGAGCCAGCCGAGCACGGGGTGGACAAACCCATCTCTCCCCTGCCCACTGGTGCAGAAGGCGAAGCAGGGCGGCAGCAGGAGGTCCAGACATGCCATTAGCTTCCCAGCAGAGCTCATGAAGGGCACCCAGGCACGGGCAGTAGAGCAGGAGCTTGTCTGCATCTACATCCACAGCCCCTGCATCTTCCAGGTGAGCTGTAGGTCCTCGCACGGACCCCCCTGAGCATCCTCAGCCAGCAGCATGCCTGCCCCATCACACCCTTCCTTCCAGCTAGAGATGCGTGGGGTGGGATGTCCTGGGGACCCGGGACTCTCCCTGCAGGCACCCCAACTCTTGCAGGATGCCAACAATAGCTCCGTGCTGAACAACGACGTGGTGGGAGCCTTCCTGCAGAGCGGGCACGTGGCTGGGCTCAGCCACCCGGTGAAGATCCAGTTCTGGCACGACATGGTGCTGGTGAGCAGGGCTCCACTGCTGGCATGAGCCAGGGGGGTCCCAGCACCAGCTTTTCCCCTGGCGCCAGGGAAAGGGATAGTGTCCTCGCTTTGCTTTGGAACCAGAAGGTTCCTGGGGGCACCAGGGAGCAGCAAGGGTCTCCAGCTCTCCCCCTATTCCCTTCCCACCAGGATGCCTCCAATGCCACCTGCGTCTTCTGGCAGCCTGGAGCCGGTAAGTGTGGCCACGGACAGGACAGGGGCAATGCCAGCTTGGTGCCACCCCGAAGGCATGGACTCAACGTCCCCTCAATGTCCCTGTCCCCTGGCTACTGTGCCCCCCCTCTGATGGTGGCTCTCTGGCAGGCGCAGGCAGCACAGGCAGCTGGAGCGAGAAGGGCTGCAAGACCACGCACGAGAAGGGCACTGTTATCTGCCACTGTGACCACCTCACCTACTTCGCCGTCCTGCTGGTCCACAGACCTCCCCTCCCCTTCCCTTCCCTCTTTTTCCTTCCTTCTTCCTCCTTCTCTCTTCCACTTTTGCTCCTTCTTTCTTCCTTCCCCCCTCCTCCTACTCCCATGCTCCTTCCTCCTTCCCTCCTTTCTGCTTCCTCCTTCCTTCTCCTTTCCCTCTTTCCTCCTCCCATCTTCTTCCTTCCCTTGGTCCCTCCTTGCCTCTTCCTCCTTTCTCCTTCTTCCTCCCCTATTTCCCTCCTTTCAGCTTCCCTCTTCCCTCTTTCCCTCTTTCTCCACTCTCCGTATTCGTTTCTCCTTCCCTCCTTCCATCTTCCTCTTTTCCCCTTCCCTCCATTCCTGTTCCTCCTCCCCGGAGGAGGTGGGGATACGGGCTGTGGGGGTTAGGGGCTGCACAGGGGATGGCCTGGGAGGTGGTTTTGTGAGCCCCCCCCTGCCTTTCCCAGGGGGTGGGTGCTGCCCCAGCTCACCCCCCCCTCCCCACTCCCAGCAGGTCCGGGCGGGCACCCTAAGCCCGTCCCAGCTGGCATCGCTCACCCACATCACCACCGTTGGCTGCTCCCTCTCGGCTGCTGCCACCCTCTGCACCCTCCTGCTGTGCTGCTTCTCCAGGTAAAGCCCTGCCGTGCATGCCACGTTGTGGTGGCTCTGCCAAGCTGTGCCACTGGATGTGCCATGCCGTGCCACGCCTGCCACACTGGGCTGCACCACGCTGTGCCATGCTATGCCCTGCTCTGCCACGCGTGCCTTGTTGTCCTGTGCCATTCCATGCCATGCTGTGCCACGCATACAACGTTGTGCTGTGTCCTGCCCTGCCATGCATACCACGTTGTGCTGTGCCATGTCATTCCATACCATACATGCCTCATTGGGCAGTGCCATGCCATGCCATGCTTCACCATGCCCTGGGTACCCGTCAGGCACACACCAGCACCTTCTGCCCTCCCCTCTCTTGCAGGCAACGGCCGAGGGACAACACGACCAGGATCCACATGCACCTCCTGACTGCGCTGCTCCTGCTCAACTGCAGCTTCCTGCTGAGCACCCCGATGGCCACCAGCACTGCGGGGCTCTGCCAGGTCACTGCTGCCCTGCTGCACGCCAGCCTTCTCTGTGCCCTGGCGTGGATGGCTGCTGAGGCTTTCCACCTTCTCCTCCTCATCATCAAGGTCTACAACATCTACATCCAGCACTACCTCCTCAAGCTCTGCTTCTTTGCTTGGGGTGAGTGGGGCACCAGCCCGTCCCTGCCTGCTTGTGGCACGGCTGCCCTGGCACAGCTCCACACAGCCTCTCCCTCTGCCCACAGGTCTGCCCGTGCTGGCTGTGGCGGCTGTTTTTGTTTTCAAGAGAGATACGTATGGCTACCACACCATCAGCAGCTCTGAAGGCTACAGGAACACAACTATGTGAGTGAAGGGGGCTGCCTGGGCACGCCTGGGCACCCTGGGTACACCGGGCACCCCATGGGCTCTGGGCACCCCTGGCACATCACACACCCCAGGCACCCCATGGACCTTGGGCATGGCATGGTGTCGTGGCACAGCATGGACCCCAGGCACCCTGGGCACATCAGGCACCTCGGGCACTCGGGGCTGACCCAGGGCTGGGGCCAGCAGGAGCCAGCCATAGCTCCATTGAGTGTCACTTTTTGGTGCACCCAGCTCTTGCCGGGAGCCCACCTTCATCTCGCTGTGCGTGGGGGCACCCTTTCTGGGGGTGCTGGCCCTTGTCCACAAGAGGGTACCTCTCCACCAGGTGCTGGCTCACCAGCCCACCGGCCCATTACGCCACTGTCTGCTATGCCGGCCTCATCCTGCTCTTCAACACGCTGGTGCTGGGGAGGGTGGGGATGATACTGCGGAGGATCCACCAGCAGAAAGGGCAGGTGAAGAAGGACTGGGCGACGGTGCTGGGGCTCACCTGCCTGCTGGGCACCACCTGGGGCCTGGGCTTCTTCAGCTTCGGTGTCTTCCCCGTCCCCCAGCTCTACCTCTTCACCATCCTCAACTCCCTGCAAGGTCAGTGGGGAGCACCAGGGGGGGAGTTTGGGAGCAGTGGTGTCCCCATCACCTTCCTCCTCCTCGCAGGAGCTCCGTGCACCCACAGCAGTGACCGTGTTCCCACCCACAGGTTTCTTTGTCTGCCTCTGGTACATCACCGTGCACTGCCGGAGCAAGCTGGGCTCCATCAGCAACACCTCCAGATGATGCGCCCCAACGCCAAAGTGAGGGGCTGCAAGGGGAGCTCAGGAGCTGCTCCCTAAGGATGTGGCACGGTGGCACCCCCCGGGCTGAACAGTGGGCACCGTGGATGTCACAGGTTTCTTCAAGGGAAGAACTTGAGCTGCCTGTGCATTTGCAACCAATGCTGACTTCTGCTTGGCGGATGCTTCTCATTAAAGGGGCTTGTCGGCTCATTAAAAGCACCTTTTAATTGCCGATGCCGGTCTCCCCCCACCGCTGGAGGATGTGCAGCCCTGCCCAGGGTCCCACAGCCCTCCCGTCACCCCTGGCCCCATGGCTAGCAGAGCTGTCAGAGCCGGCAGCCACGCTCTGCCGTGCCGTTGGTGACAGACCCACTAGATGGCATGAGGATTTCAAAGATGGTCCCAGCTCTGGGCTGTGCACCAGTGGTGCTGGTTAATGGTGCCAGTTACTGGTGCTGGTTAGTGGTGCTTGCTACTGGTAGGTAGGACCGCCCCCAGTCCAAGCCCCCTCAGGGAGCTGCCGTTGGACCATTGACAGGATCTCCCTGGCTACGTCCCCCCACCCTGTTTGGCTGCAGCCTGGGGAGCGTGGCTGTAAGATCTCCCCTGACACGGGACCCTCACCCATGACAGCACCCCACGTGCTTGCCCCCCAGAGGACAGAGGCCACCAGCAGCCCCAGGTGGGCCAGCAAAGAGGCGAGCAAGGCTCCAGCCTGGCACTGGGGGGGTGTGCTGGAGCCAAGGGGAGGGTGGGCAGGGAGTACTGAGCCAGGAGCTCTGCTTCCCTCCCGCTCCAGCTTAGGAAGACTGACCCCGAGCAAAGGTCCTCAGCGCAGCCAAACGCTTTATCAGGCTTTCATCCCTCCGGCCTGTGAGAATTAAACAGTGAGGCCAAACTGTGGGGAATAAGAGCACCCAAGATTTTGCCTCTCCTGGTGCCCGAGATTTTGGGGCTGGCCGTCTGGATGCACAGAGCAGCATCGCAGCGCGGTGTCGCTGGTGGGGCCATGGCAGAGCAGGGCTCCAACCGTCCCCTTGCTTGTAGCTTGTGTGTGTCATGCCAGTGAGGTACCATTTGCCGCTGGTGACAGGGGACCAGGGCAGCCTCATGGGGTGACAGGTCTCTGCCTTCCCGTGCCTCTCCGCCAAGCGGCGTTTCCCTTTCTGGCTGCTTCCCGAGGCCCGGGCCCGGGCAGCCGAGGAAGCCACCGGCTCTTGTTCTTTGTTCCAGGCACAAAGGGCCCCCGGAGCCGCCGAGTTTCCATCCCCTCCCAGGACAAAGGCCCGTCCCGCTGGGGCTGTGCCCCCCGCCTGCCGCCGATGTGGGCGCCCTCCCACCGCGTGACAGTGAGCCGTGCAGGGCTGGCCACTCCGGCAGCTGACTTCAGATATTAAATAAAAAGCCCGGGGGCTTGGTGAGGTGCCAAGTGCCCAGCTTATCCCCCATGAACCCCGCCATGGGAGAGTCACGTCCTGGCTGTGCTGGCTCTCCCACCCCCCCCCGGGGTGGTCTCAGGATGCCCCTTTACCCCCCACCACAAGATTCCGGGGCTCGCGGTGTGAGTCACCCCGTGGCTGTGTACACACCAGCTCTGGCACGGGGGTCAAACTTGTTCCTGGACCTGGTGGTGCTTGGAAAAAACAACCGCTCGGTGGCTGCCTCCCGGCAGCAGGAACATGGTACCGCGGGGCATGGTGGTCCCCGGACGGGGGTGGTCCCTGGGGACCTGAGCCTGTTGCTGGTGAGCAGGGGTAGAAAAGGTCCTTGTCCCACCTTGCCACAGCAGGAGCAGGGTCAAAACACTCCCCGAGGTCCCCTGGGAGTGTAGGGTGGGCTCCCACCACCCCTGGTGCCTCCCAGCCCCGGGCACTGCGGGCAGGAGGAGGGGGAGCCGGCCCCTCTGACCTCCCCAAGGAGAAATGATCCTGTTTACCTTTTACCACACTGTGTCAAGCAGGAGGCAGGTGCCAAGCTGCTGCTCTGGGGTGGTGACATCCCTCTCCCCCAAGGAAAGTGGGCTTGGTGTCGCTTGGTGTCACTTGGTGTCACTTGGTGCCTTCACGCTCGGCTGCCGGCCCAAACCCAAGGGGCAAAGTTCTGGATATACTGCAAATTGCTGGGAAACCAGCAGTGAGGGCAGAGACTAAATGTGTTTGGGAAGAGAGAGGCAGAGCTCGGTTCCATTTTGAGATCTGCCTTTGGGAGCTGGCTGCTGAGGAGCAGACAAGCCCGATTCCCACACCCCATAGGCTCATTCTCACCTGGTGCTTGTGCAACAGCCCCCAGAGCCATTTCCCCCCCCCGGACTTCCGTAACATCATCACAGGTTGGTTAGTCAAGCCTAAACAATCAGGTTTATTGCTCTCTCCACGGTTAGGTTTTACAGCCCTGGCCCCCGGTGAGTCACTGTTATTGTGGCTGCCAGCTGGGGAAACCCCCACGTGAGGCGGGAGAGACCCACCTCCCCTTTTTGGGGAGCAAGTCTGCGGGAGGGGGAGTCAGGATGCCTGGGGAGTGGGAGCACCCACAGCTGCGGGAAGCTTCCTTGGGGTCCCCTGGGATCGCCCACTGCATTTGGATGGGGGACCTCCAGGCATCCCCTCCCACCAGCGTCATCATCCTCACCCTCTGCTGGTGGCTGCAGCTCCCCTGGGAGCACTGTGGTCTCCCGAGGGGCTGTTAGGGGGATCTCAGCACCCTCGGCAGTGGGGTGCTTGCACCCACCAACTTACCCCTGGCTGCAGCCCCTGCTCACCACACTCAGGACGGGTCAGAGCCTCCCTGTCCCACAACACCCTCCCTTTCGCCTGCTGCCAGCACCTCCGGGGGGCTTTGTGGAAGTTTTAAGGCTTTTAGGGATTTTCAGAAGTTTTAGGCTTCCTTTTGGAGCTTTTAGGAACATTGAGGTGTTTTAGGAACTTGTAGGGCTTTAGGATCTTTAAAGGGTTTTAGTGTCTTTTAGGGCTTTTAGGACTTCAGGAGCTTTTAGAGTATTTAAGAACTTTTAGGGCTTTAGGAACTTTTAATGCTTTTAGGAACTAAGTTTTTTTAGGATCTTTTAGAGCTTTAGGAACATTAAGAGGTATTAGAATCTTTCAGGAGTTTTAGAAGATTTTAGCATTTGTAGGAGCTTTTAGGATTTTAGGACCTGATAGGGCTTTTAGGAATGTGAAGGGGTTTTAATTTCTTTTAAGGCTTTTAGAACTTTAGGATCTTGTAGGGCTTTTGGGAAGGTCAAGGTTTTTAAGAGCTTTTATTTTTGAACTTTCAATTTTTATGAACTATTAGGGCTTTCAGGAATTTTTAGACCTTTAGGAACTTTAAGGGGTTTTAGAAGCTTTTAGAGGCTTTATGATTTTTTCGAGTTTTGAAGATCCTTTAACATTTTGAGCAGCCTTGAAGGTTTTCAGGAACTTTTACAGCTTTGAGGAACTTTTAGGGTTTTCAGGAACCTTTAAGGCTTTAGGAACTCCTCAGGTTGAGCGATAAGCCATTATCAGGCCAAGTGACTGTTACCAGCCTGGTCCCAAGGGCTTGCAAGGGACAGCAGAAGGATGTCCTCCCTCTCCGTGCTCAGCCAGCGTCTTTGAAGACGGCAGCACGGCCCGCTGAGGTCCAGATCATCCCAGTAACACCAACAGGTGCAGACGTCGACCTAAAAATAACTCCCGATAAGGTCGTGTGGACAAAAGGTTCTTTGTTCCATAAACAGCGGCAAAAAGATGGCATAAAATGTCCTGTCCTCACTGGGACGTGGGGGCTGCGCCTGAGCCCCTGCTCCCCGATCCTGCTGGATCCCCGGGAACAGCATTGCTGGGTGATGCTCCCGTGGCTCCGGCTGCCATCAGCACGTGTTTCGGAGCCAGCTCCACTCCTGTGGCATGGGTACAGTTGGGCTTCAAAGGTGGCCATTAGCCACGGTCCGGCCCCGTGAGCCGCTTCCCATGGGAGCCTCTTCTCGTGGGAGCTGGGGAAATTTGAGGCTCGGAGCTGGAAATTAAACTGGGCCACGTGCAGACGCAAGCCTGGGGTGTCCCCTGCCTCAGGGTTCCCCGCACAGCCATGGTACCCCCAGTGCTGTGGATGCCTTTTATCTCCACCGCCTTCCCAGCCGGAGAAGGAGGTTGTTTCCACCCTTCCCCCAGCAGAAAGAAAAGTCTCATTCAAGCCATTGAAAATATCTCCAAAAGCAACTATTTACCCAGGCCACTTCCCAGAGCCCTCCCTCCTCCTGCCAGCTCCCAGCAGCCCTGGCTTTCCCCGGCCTGGCTGCTTTTCAGGGGGCACAAAGCGACGTGGGCACCACCTGGCAGCTGCTTTGCCCACTCCTGCCATGATGCTTCCAGCCTCAGCTCCCGCTGCCGCCGGGGGGTCCCAGTGGCAAGGGGCAGGGTGCCCATCTCCGGCCTTGGGATGGGTGGTGGGAGCTGGGGGGGATCGCATCCAAGCTCTGCCCCCCACATCCCAGCCCACCTCCTCCGGGTGTCACGGGGGACCCCCTCCCCAGCTTCCCCCCCCCCGGCTCTGGGCCTGGGCTCCTCGCCTCCCTCGTTTCCTGCAGGGAGCGGGACAGGGTTCACAGGGACGCTCTGTCCCGGCTGATTTCCCATTAATTGTTATTTTTTAATCCCATTGGCAGCCAGCGAGCAGCCTGCCGCCCGCCCAGCCCCTTCTCTCCTCTGGCCGCCCGCCCGCAGCTGAAGGGCGGCGGGACAGGACACCCCCCGCTCCCCGCTGCCCCCAGCCCGGTCCCGGTCCCGGTCCCGCTCCCGGTCCCGGTCCCCGTCCCGCTCCCGGCTGATGCAGCGCGGTGCCCCCAGTCCGAGCCGGGCTGGGCTGGGCTGGGCTGGGCAGAGCGGGCAGGTGCCGTGACCGAGGGTCGGTGGCCCCGCGCCCCCGGCAGCGATACCGGAGGGTCCCGGAGGGGTCGGTGCGGCGCGACCCGTCTCGGTCCCGCCCCCCGCGCCCCCCCGGGCAGGCGGTGACTCAGCGGGGCGGGAAGGGGCGGGACGGCTTCTCCCGCTGCTCCGCCGTCAGCCCCGCCGGTGGGTGGGCTGCAAGGTGCCGAGCCGAGCCGTGCCGTGCCGAGCGGAACCGGGGCAGCGCGCACCCCCGACCCGGGCACAGGTACCGGGGCTGCGGGCAGCGGCTCTGAGCCGGGCGACGGCGGAGGCGTGGGGGCGTCTTTCGGGGTCCCAAAGACCACGGTAAGGGGCGCTGCCTGGCACGCCTTTAACTGGGGATGCGGGGGGGGGAGGATGCTGTGGGGTCCTCGGTGCGGCAGGGGGACACCCGCTGGGTGCGAGGGCGAGTGGGGTGGGCATCTGCGCCTCTCCCCAGGGGGCAGTGGGACTGGGAGGGCGCTGGGGCTCTGCGTGGCTGGGGCTGGTGCCACCGGGCAGCACCCTGGGGTCCTCAGCGGGCTGGTGGGGCAAGCCGTCTGGATGGAGCTAAGAGATTCCCCATGGGAGGATTTGGGATGTCCCCTGCTCCTGTAGGCACCGGGATATCTTGTCCATCGCTGCCGGAGCGGTGGGTGCGACACCTCCCTCCGGGCAGGGCTGGGGGTCTCTGCTCATGGCCAAGCACAAGTTGGCTGGTGGAGCCTCCATCCCTGGTAGTTAGGGTTCATCCTTGCCTGCCCGACCACCCCTCGCCCCTGCCCCACACCTGGGATGAATTTCTGGGCCGTGGGACCACGAAGCCCCCGGAGCCGACGGGGACCGGCTGCTCCCGGCTGCTGCCGGCGGCACAACCGGGTCCCAGGGAGTCCCTGCTGCGGGAATCTCTGTGCCGCCACCGCTTCCCACCCCGCAGCACCCACCGGCGCGCCCCATTCCTCCTCCTCCTCCTCCTCCTCCTCCCAGCATCCCTGTGGGACTGCCGGCATGTCTCGACAGGGTGATTTCCCTCCCCTAAAATGCCTGTTGGGGGGGTTCCTCCTGCAACACCTCATCTTGCTGCTGCTGGTCCTGGCACGCTGCTGCGGGATGCTCGGGGTGCTCCCTGCCCGCGAGCTGCCCCTCCAGGGGGACCACCAGCAAAACCCAGTGAAACCAGCTGGAGAATTGATATGAAGTCTCCTGGAATAACCTCCAGGAATAACCTCAGCAAGTCTGAATGGCTGGCGAGGAGGGAAGGCAGCCAAATCTCGTTTCACGGTCTGATGGCTGCGGTAACCCCCCTCCAAGCGACGCCACCGGTGGAGAAGTGGGAGGCAAATCCTTTAAGCCTGGGACGGCAGCCGTGGGGGGGTTTGCTGCGCCCCTTGCTGGGTTTGGAGCTCCCATGCGAGTTGAGCCAAGGCCTAAAAATGCTGCATACTTGGTGGCAGTCCAGCTCCTAATCCCGCAGCCTGGGGGCTGCTATTCACAGAGCAACAGGTTTGCAAGCAACTGCGTGCTGCCGGGATGGGGACTCCCGGGGCTCCCTGCACCTTCTGGTAGCACCTATGGGTGTCAGAGGGACGCAGCCCTGTGGGGTTTGCAGACTGCAGGCTGGGTAGCTCCCAGTGTCCTAGCACCCGGTGGCACCAGCTGGGCAGCAGCCTGCCAGCGCCTGTTTTTTGGGAGGACTTAATCCACCAACTCCTTTCCCATCAGCTCACTGACAGCTGGGGCTTGGCAGGGATCTGGGGGGGATTTGGCCTCTTACCTGGCTCCTTGGGTGCCGCAGCCTTTGTCCTGGCTGTGCTTGGCTTTTCTGTAGCTGGAAAAGCCCTCTGGGATTGGGATCACCTTCACTGGGCTCCGGGTTGGCTGCTTCCTGTGCCAAATACCTGGGAGTCTGATTTGGGGTGGTCCTGGACTGCTCTGCACCTCCCTTCCCTGGCACCCAGGGCACGGGCAGGCGATGGGGACGTGCGGAGTGGGATGAGGCCCGTGTGAGGGGGACAAGGTGCTTTGGAAGCCATTTAAAACCCAGGGTGGTGGTTTGGGTGGAGAGAAGGTACAAACCGACCGGCAGGAGTCAGGGGGCTGCCCCTGAAGATGGCTGAGCGGTGGGAGAGCACCATAAAGATGGGTGGCTGTACCCTCCGAGACCGGTGGCGTGGCATGGGGTGCGGGGGGAGGACAACCTGTGCTGCTTCGTTCCCCTTTCCTGTCAGTCTGCGATTTGCTGCTGGTGTAACTGGTCCTCCACAGGCAGCCCAGAGCCACAGGCTCTGCATGTGGTGGGTGCTCTCTCTGCGCTGCTCTGCTGAGCTGGGTGCCCAGTGGCCCTGGCACCGGAGGAAGTGGTGATTTAGTTGTCCACGACATTTCTGCCTGCGGTGTTGCTTAGGAAACGGACATTTTCTTTAATTTCGAATGTTAAGACCCAGCTTTAAGCAAAACCTCTATCTCACGAGCCTCGGCCTCCGGCAGTCTGCCCTGTGCCAGCCTCCCCCGGGCTTTCCCCACGCCTGCTCAGGAAAGGGTAGTTGCCAGTGGCTGGTGAAGGACGAATCTGTCAGGGAGCTGTGCCGCTCCTGTGGGAATCTTTATCAGGTGTGGTTTTGTCCCACGGGCAAAGCCCAGCTCACGGGTGCAGCCCCACGGCCCGGGGAAAGCCGATGCCGCAGCCCAGGCTCTGGCGCGGCCGGGGCAGAGCAGCTGCCGCCTGGTCCTTGGCGCCGGGTTGGGCCCTGCCGCCCACCGGTGACGGGAAAGGCCCGCGTGCCGAGGCCATGAATAATATGCGAGCTGGCCCCTGCGCACACGGGCCACTGGCCAGGGACAAGGGCGCTTGGTGAAGCACCCGGGTGACTGGCGCTGGGGCATCCCCTCTGCAGGGAGGGTCTCCGCTGGGGTCCCCACCTCCTCAGGCAGCTGCGGCCCCAGGACACATTGTCTGCCATCCCTAAAATTGGGGCCAGTCATGCAAAGCTGTGGCTTGGGGAGCCCGTCCTGGCTTGCCTCTCTGTGCCTCAGTTTCCCCATCTGGTTCCCGAGTCCTTGCCTGGGTAACAGGCTGCGGGTGACAAGCTGCACGCTTGTTGGCATCTCGAGGAACAGAGGGTCAGTGTATTTTTCTAACTGATCTGGAAGGAAAACAGAGGTAAAAGCCCCTGGATCTCCCTGTTTCCAGTGTTTGTTTGAGGCATCAGAGCATCTTCCCTTCTCCCTGGGAAAATCATCACATCCAAAAGCCTCATGCCACCTCCAAAAGCTTAAATACCTGCTGCAGTAAACACCAGGCTTTTTTTGGGTGTGTTATGTGGGGAGGTTTTTTTAAGGTTGAGTTTTTTTGGTTTTTTTTTTCTTTCCCCCTTTGCCTCCAGGTTTGGGGGCTGCAATATTATTCCTTGGCTTTTCTTTCCAAGATTTTTTCTTCCTTTTCCAAGACCAGCATTTTAATGGTGATGGGAGCATACAATGGGATGCCCAGGGCTGAGTCTCCCTCTGAGCCAGAGGTGAGGGAGCCCGCTCCGGGCTGTGTAGCCCCAGTGGTGTGCCTGCCACCCTTTTTTGCATTATCTGGCTGTTTCTGGGGCCAAAACAGGAGTTTTTCTATGTGTTTTTGGAGGAGCTCAGCCCCCAAGCTCCAGCTGGGGCATCAGACAAAGCCTGGAGGTAGGGTTGGTGCCAAAGGGGGTCTCTGCTTGGTCACTGCCATAGCGTGGGGCTTTTGAAGATGGGTGTCTCTGGGGAGATGCCCTGGTGGCCCTGGGGACGTGCAGCATCCCCTGGGTGGGGAGATGCCATGTGTCCCCACTGCCACCCTGGGATGGGAAGGTGACGGGGCAGGACCCAGTCCCAG
This sequence comes from Scolopax mira, assembly GCA_004320125.1. Taxonomy (NCBI): domain Eukaryota; kingdom Metazoa; phylum Chordata; class Aves; order Charadriiformes; family Scolopacidae; genus Scolopax; species Scolopax mira. The sequence continues at coordinate 61,036 of BJBW01001464.1, read as the reverse complement.
GTCCCATCCTGTTCCCTCCGCTGCTGGTTGTGACTGGCACGGAAGGGAACCCGGTTCTCCCGCTGTGAAACCATTTTCGGGGAATTTTCTCTCGCTATTGTTCGTCTCAGGAAACAGCAGTCGGTGTCGGTGTGAGCGGGACCATAGAGGGCTCAGAGGGGAAATAGCAGCTCCCCCGCCCACAGCCTTGCAGGGGTTGAGTAGCAGCCGAAAGGGGCTGATCCTGCCCTCTGACCACCCCAATAACACCCCCGTGGAGCCGGTGCAGCGGGATGGCCCAAAGCCTCGTTGGAAATCGGCATTCCCCATCCGGAAGGGATGCTCTCCCGGCATGCCAGCTCTGTGCCATCATGCCACAGTTGGCATTCATGTGCCAGTCCGTTGCTTTTAAGCGATACAGGTGTTTCCCATTGCCACCGGCCTCTTGCCACCCCGGATCTGGGCTTTTTGGATGTGTGATTCCCAAGCGTATGGCAGGGCCATGCCAGGGATGTCCATGTCCAGCTACTGCTGCCAGCTTGTGCCTGTGCTGTACCTTCTCACCCAACACGGGGGAACCTCGTTAACGCCACACTCAATTATACCCATGACAGCAGGTTAATTAATAACCAAACGTTCATCTTCAGTTATAGCCATACCAGCAGGTTAACTAAAAACCAGAAGGGACAGCGAGTGGGTTGTGCCCACAGTGATACACCAGTGCAGGATGTGACCTGGATCCTTGTTGGGGGAGAAACCTCCAGGATAAATCTGTGCCAGTGGGACAAACCTAACAGCCATGCTGAGTTTTCAAGCAAGCTGAGCTTTCCCCCCACCTTCCCATCTGGCAACCCTTGGGTGCCTGGGAGAGCTCACAAGCCTTTGCAGGTGATGCTGGTGGGTGCCCTAGCACCCTCTTGCAGCAAATGGGACAGGGTTTGGCCACTGGGGGGGTTCCAAGAAGGACGCTTTGAGACCAGCACAAGAGTGGGACGCAGCAGGGGCAGGGACAAACCACGTGCTGGCTTGGCTTTGGGCATTGGCAAGCGTTTGGCACCGCCAGCTGGTCTGGCAGCCCCCACTGGCGTTGTCCCACCCTGGGGGGGCTCCTGCTGTTTGCTGGGCCCTGGCAGGATGAGTCCCACCAGCCTCAACCCATCACTGGGGTGACAGCAGGGCGAGGGGGAGGCTCGGCTCGGTGCAGCAGCACCAGGCGTGCAGTTCGTGGTGTGGGGGAGGCAGAAGGTGATGGGAAGGGCTGTGGGTGTGAGGGCTGTGGCTGGGTAGAGCGTGTGGGTGCAGCAACACCCTGGGGTGCTCAGCGCTGGCCTGGGTGTAGGTGACAGGAGCCTATAGAGACAAAGAAAAGGGTGGTGGAGCAGAGTGTGCAGGATGAACGGACGGGAAGAGGGGACGTGGAGGATGTTGCCTGGCTGGCTGTGAGGGGCAGAAGGGTGCTGGCAGCCATGGCTACTGCCTTGGCATCACCGGGTCAAACCTGGGAGAGCCTGTTTCTGCTGGGCTGAAATGACGGAGCGGTTTGAAACGTGCCTGGCTCCTTGGCTGATCCGTGGGAGCTGAAAGCACAGGAGAAAATAATTTCAGGGCTGGTGAATTAGGAAACCACTGTTTCCTTCTGTTTCCTCCGTTCTTGATGAGAAGCCAAGGTGCAAACTGAGATGCAAAGCAGGGAGAGGAAGAGGGGAGACCCCTCCTGTGCTCAGTGGTTGGCGGTTGATGCCTGTGCCAGGGTAGAGGGGCACCCTCCCTGTGCTGAGAGCCTGGGGACCCAGCTGCTGGGTCCCTCATCCTTCCAGCCGGTGGCCAGGCGGGTGTCTGCTGCTCGGGGCTCCTCCTGGTGGCAGAGGTACCGGGGAGCTGGCTGTGACACCAGCTTGTGTCCCCCTGGCACAGCCTTTGTTCTCCATCCCCTGACCCCATGGTATGGGTGATACATCAATACTCACCTGGCCCCTTTCCTTTGTACCCTCCCAGGCTCTGCTTTGTCCTCAGAGGCCAAGCCAAAGCAGAGAGCTGCCCAGGATGAAGGTCCTCCTGCTGCTGCTGCTCTCCCCACTCCAAGGTAGGCTGTCCCCAGCCATGTCCTGCCCTGGGCTGGTAGACCAGGTTTGGGCTGCCAGACATAACTGGCAGCCGCAAAAAAATAGCTGGAGGGAACCAAGGGGTGTTTGCAGGTGACTTCCACAGCCATGAAACATCTCATGGGCTGACATGCCTCTGATGGGGTCTCTGAGGCAGGATGGGTCTTTTCCAGAGTAAGGAGATGATCTCCATCCATCCCTTCTGGAGATGGAGAGCTCCTCTGTTGGTGTCTCCGCTGCTGCGGGTGGTGGCACCAAGAGATGGGAAGTCCTGCTGCCCCAGGAGCCTCGGCCTCTCAGCAGAGCCACGCAGCATGGCCCTGGGGACATCAGGGAGGTGGCTGACATCACGCAGCCCATCCAGGATGGGCTTGGGATGCCAGGAAACCAGACAGAGAGCCTGTTGTGCCCCATGTGATGGCTGCCATGGGGTGCAGTGTCTGTCGGGGTGCCCATCCCTCTGGCTGAAGCAGCATCTCCGTGTGTTTGTGCACTGCAGGGGTGGGAGCCAGCAGCCGCCGGGCAGAGGACTTCCGCTTCTGCGGTGACCGGAACCAGACCCAGAACAGCGCTGTAATCTACGAGCACGGCCCTGCCGCCATCTCCATCAAGAACACAGCCCAGGCACTGATAATAAAAGGGCCCTTTTTGCCAAACGAGACAAACTCTTACTACTCGTACAGCTTGCCCCCTGCTTTGGGCAGGTACCGCTTCTGCGTCTACTGGTTCAAGGCCAACAGAACTCTGAGGCTGGCGTATGGGAAACAGAGCTTCATCCTGGGTGGAGACCCGTCCAGCAGCATCACCCGGGGGAAGGAGAGTCAGAAGACTGAAAGAACCAGCACCTCCATCTTTAACGTGTCCTACATCTCCAAGGGCGGGAAGAACACCTCCCTTGAGAGTGCACCTGAATACTTCTTCCCTTGTGGAGGCCATTATTTTAATGAAATGAAGGGTCCGTTTCATCCCAGCTCGTTCTAGCCATCAGCAAAGCATTGGTGGTGGCTTCCCAGTGTGTGATACAGCATAATGAAGGGTGATGGAAGGGGACATAAGCTTGCTTGAAGCAGCCTAGAGGCAGACCTGGTACCCAGGCTCCCTAAAGATGAAGATGGAGATTTTCAAGTGTTTTACCCCTTGAAATCGTGGGCTTTCCAGACATCTTCAAGGGTCCTGTCGGCACTGCCAGTCACCTAGCTAGCCTCAGCGAGCCTAGCCCAATGACCCTGGGGGGAGCCATGCTCCAGGCAGCAGGAGAAGCCCTCTGGGTTGGGGTCTCCCTGGGAACCCCTGGGCTTGGGGTTACCTTGCAGCCCTCTGCTTTCTGCTCCCATGCCCTGGCTGGTTCAGGGCATGAGGAATCTGGCTCTGCCCATGCATCTCACAGCGTTTCCTTTCATGTGCCCATCAGCCTCTCCAGAGAGCATGCCCATCTGTGAGGAGGAGGTGGAGGAGAAGCTCACCGCCTTGGACAGCCTCCTGGCCCGGCCCCCAGCGCCGGCAGCGGGAGCCACGGAGCAGCAGATGCTTCGACGGTGAGTCCCCAGCCTGTGCCCTTCCTGCCTGTGCAGCACCTGCCTGCACTCACTGCACCCCTTCCCCCACAGCAAACTCGGGGAGCTGGAGGAGACACTGGCCAAGGTGGAGCTTGAAGGGCAGAACCAGACTTTCGGGAAGGCCACCGTGCATGCGACTGTCCTGAGGGTCCAGCCCACCCAGGCTCCGCAGCACCTGGCCTTTGCTTCTCAAAGAGAGGTGGGTTCTGGGCAGCCTGTCCCGGTAGTCTTGGGCTACCAGCATCCTTTCCCAAACTCTCTCTTGACAAATCTCTCCTTGCAGGAGGGCAGAGAGGTCCATGGGTTTGCGGTGGACCTGCCAAGCAGCTTGTTCATGGTGGCAAAGGAGAGGGAGGATGTGGTAGAGCACAGGGTGCTTCTCATGGACATCAACAGCCAGACCATGTTCCAGGTAATGCCCATGCACATGGCATGGTGGGGTGTCCTCACCATGCTGGGGTGGTACAGGGCAGCAGGGATGCTGCCCGGAGCAGGGTGCTGGTGCTCACTCAGAGAAGATGCTTCAAAGATGAGCTAGAAGCTTAATGGGGAAAGAGACATGGGACCTCCTTCTTGGGGATTCTCACCCACTTCATGCCCAGCAGCAATCCCTTCCCATGCTGCCATTGCCTCCTCTTCTCCCACAGGATGAAAACAGCAGCCGTGTCTTGGGTGACAAGGTGGTCGGCATCTCCCTGGTGGACACGGTGGTGGCCAATCTCTCCCACCCAGTGGTCCTCACTTTATTCCACAACCCGCTGCCGGTAGGTGGGGAGACAGTCTCATGGAACCTGATCCCACCAGGCATGGAGGGGTGGGAAGGAGTCAGGCCCTGCCAGCTTAGAGAGCAGTAACCATCCAGCAGGTTCCTACTTTTGGCCTGTGTCCAGAGCCTGCCATGCCTTCTGGGGCTGCGTCACGGCTGTGGCCTCACCATGGGCACTGGGCACTGGTGGTGGCACTGCCTGCTCCTGTGCAGAAGATGCTGCTTTGCAGATGTGTTGCCTGCAGCCCAGTGTTCCTGAGCTGGGGGGCGACACACTTTGAGTTAACAGTCCCTTGGCCCATTCACGACCCTGTCAGGTGCCTGCTCAAAGCTGAACCCTTTGGAAAAGGGGACCTGGGAGGAAGTATCTGCTCTGTGAGCTGCCAAGGGTCTCTGCCTGGAGCCTACTCCCATGATATGGGAGGATCCCGCTTGTCTCCAGGAGCCATCCTGCCTCCTGCCCCATGGTCTCCCCGGTCAAATGTGCTTGCCAGTCAACAAAGCCCCAGCTGCATCCTGATCAAGGCCCGTGGTTTTCTCATTGCAGAGGAACGTGACCCCGCTGTGCGTCTTCTGGCAGGAGGACACCACTGGTGAGTGCTCCTGCACCCGGGTGTGAATCCCTCCACTGCCTTTGCTCCTCTCGTAGGGTACCACAGACCTGCTGCTAGGGGTGAAGGGCACGCTGAGCCCCCCTTCCTCACTCCAGCTCCATAAACCTTTTTCATCTGGCAGGTGAAATCCTCCATAGGTTTAATGGAGGTTTAATGGAGGTTTAATCCTCCATAGCTCGTCAGGTAATCCTCCATAATCGTCAGGTTTAATCCTCCATAGCTAACCCAAGAGCTTTCTGCCTCCCTAGGGGTGGTCCTGATGGTGAGGGTGCTGTCTGAGTGTGCGTGCTTGGCGGGGGACAAACTGGGATTCCGACTTCTGTCCTCCTCCCTGCCGTGGACACCTGGCCCTGAAGGTCCACAAACATGAAGAAAGTGTTCTGCTGCTCACTGGATGATCCCCCTCTCTCTTGTGCAGGCAGCACTGGGAGCTGGGACAGCTATGGTTGTACAACGGTGACCGGGAGCAGCCAGACAGACTGCAGGTGCAACCACCTCACCTACTTTGCTGTGCTGATGGTGGGTAGTGCCTTCCTGCAGCTCCCTACTTCGTTCCCGCTGGCTGTTGTTCCTCACCATGTTTCATTCATCCTTCTCCTTAGGTGTCCTCCCCAGAGATCACCTATGTACACAGGGATTACCTGAGTATCATAACTTACATCGGCTGCCTGATCTCAGCTTTGGCATCCATTTGCACCATCTTCTTCCTCTACTTCAGGTCTGACAGGTCACCCCATCCTCCCTGTTTGCGTCCCGTCCATTGCCACTACACCTGGGTGGGCACAATGCAGTTTGTGGCCTGGCTAGAAGTATGATGAAGGAGCCATGCTTCAAGAAAGAGGAATTCTCCTCTCCAGAAACCGCTCCCTTGGTCAGATCCCCCACAGGGTGCTCGAAAACACTGTTTTCAATGATTTGGGAAAATCAGCTTAGTTGTTACCGATCTGGCAAGCAGAAGCCTGCAAAGATCTTTTCAATAGCTCAGTGGAGAGCTCTTCTCCTCAGTCATGTTACTGATCCTACGTGGATGATTCAGATCTGAAATGATGTTGCTCCATACCCCGCAGTGGCCTAGACCTGAAATGCAGGGTGAGCTGCAGGGTCAGGGACCTGAATTTGCATATGTAATCAGTGGTCCCACCTGTGAGGTTAGGCTCTCAGGCCCTGACACCACCAGAGGGTCTCCTGGCTCTTCTGGCAGGGATAAGTTGTCCTGTGTGGAGCTGTTGGGTGTTGTGGGACAGGAAGGATGCTGGCCAAGCACAGTGGTGAGGTCTTCTCCCCCTCACTTCTCCAGAAGCAAGCAGCGAGACCAGATCACAAGCATGCACATCCACATGAATCTGCTGGGCGCCATCTTTCTCCTGGACGTCACCTTCCTCATCTCCGAGCACCTGGCTTCCAGCAGTAGCATGGCATTCTGCAGGGCTGGGGGGCTGTTCTTGCACTTCTCCCTCCTGAGCTGCCTCACCTGGATGGGCATCGAGGGCTACAACCTCTACCGGCTTGTGATTGAAGTCTTCAACGCCTACCATGACCACTTCCTCCTCAAGCTGTGCCTGGTGGGCTGGGGTGAGCACGGGTGAGGCAGAGATGCCATGTATGCAGGGATAACAGGATGGAGGGGCACCTGGTTACGTCTTTCTCACCATATGGTGCTTGGATGGGGATGGAGACACAGCTGTGGGGCAGCAGATGTCTGAGAGTATAGGGGACTCTCTCTCAAGAGACTCAGCAGAGGAGACTCAGTGGCTGAGAGCAGAAGCTGGTACTAGAGCAAGGGTGGGTCACCCCAGGGGTCACCCAGCAAAAGAGGCATGTGAGAGCCACTGCTTGGGGTCTTTAAATAGTAATGGGATGCTCTCTTTCTGAAAGAAACATCCAAAGGGCTGGGCTTGATGCACTAAGCATCCATGCATCTCTGCTGTGCTTTGAGCAGGAGGCTGCAGTAGGAAGATCTCATGATCTTTTGCGGTGGCCTAAAATTCCATGACCCTGGGAGACCCCCAGCTGGGGTCGGTGCAGCACAGCTCACCTCCAGGCTGGAGCTTACACCACGTATCCATGTTGCGTGCTCCATCTTCAGTTCCCCCTTGGAAGGGAGGGCATTGGTTTGTATGATATGAGGGGAGAAAGGGGCAACAAATCTTTTCAGAAGGACCAAGGGCCAGGGACTAGGGTGGTTGCTTCACTCTGGTTTTGCCACCCAGGGCTCCCGTTCTTCTGCGTGACACTGATCTTCCTGGCTAGCTGGACAAACTATGGCCCCTTCTCCATTCCCATCTATGAATCCGTTGGTGGCAAATCCACCAACGCAACCATGTAAGTAATAGGAAATGGGTTGCCTGGTCCCTGATCTTAGATAAGTCAAGTGGCTAAACCTCCACATGTCCTACAGGCTTTCCTTAGCCCACCTTTTTCTTAGCTTTTCTGGGGCTTTGTGCAGGGTGGTGGTGGGGGATCCCCCCTCCCTGTTTAACTAAGCTGGGTGTTGGGTTTGCACCATGCCACCTGCTTCCCCCATCCCCTCCAACTCTTGCCCCTGTGGGATGACACAGTGCAAACCCCTGCCCTTTCTCCTCCTTCCAGATGCTGGATCACAAGCCCCTTGATCCATAATGTTGTGAACCTGGGTTTCTTCAGCCTGGTGTTCCTCTTCAACTCAGTCATGCTGGGGGCCATGGTCCGGGAGATCCTCCGGCAGAACAAGAAAGGCCACAAACTCAAGCATGTCCTTGCCCTCTTTGGGCTGAGCATCCTGCTGGGCATCCCCTGGGCACTGGTCTTCTTCTCTTTCACCTCTGGCGTCTTCCGCCTCGTTTCCCTCTACATCTTCACCATCATCAACTCCCTCCAAGGTGAGCCTGGGAGGCTGGGCACTGGGACTTTCACAGGGTATTGCTGAGGCGGTGATGGGATATGAGAGGAGCCATCCCTGGCAGGCTGGCTGGCTTGCTCTTGGGTGCTGTGTGTCCCTTGAGGGGGTTCACCCACCCTTCTTCTTCCCTCTCCCAGGCTTCCTCATCTTGCTCTGGTACTGGACCATGGTGCTGCAGGCAAGAAAGTCCCCTGACTCACAGAGCAGCTCTGACAGCGTCAAACTGCAGCCCAACAGCAGCCAGAGCCACCTCGGCTGAACCCCCACGATGGCTGTGCCACGCCGTGCTGGGGCTCCCCACACGGACGGCAGCCATGGGAAGGACCAATGCCATCTGCTTTGCTCCTGCATCCACCCTGTAGGGCTGCTAGGAGCCCCGGGACCTCCAGTGGGGCTGGTCCCCCTCGCCTCTGCTGGCCCCCTCACTAGTTTTCCTAGCCACCACATCTCTCCGGGCAGCGCATCCCTCAGCTTAGCATCCTCGGGGCAGGAGGGAGGGATGCTCACCTGGGCAGCTGCAGAAAGGGGAGGGGGCACAGGGTCCCCAGTGCCTCTGGACGCCCCTTCCTGTGCCCTGAGGGCAGGGTGTCGGGTGGGAGAGGCCCCATCTTCAGCCCTTGCTGGTGGCCACCGAGAACCGAAGACAGAAGTCCCCAGGGAAGACAGACTAATTCTGCCCCCGCAACATCCTCTAGGAGCTGAAATAATATATTTTTGTTATTTTGTTGACTATCTGTTTTTGAATGGTGTAGACCTGTGCCCATTAAAGTTGCTACTGCTTGGAGCGTGGCTCGCTGGGGTCTCTCTGCTGGGCCTATTGGTAGGTTCTCTGATGGGATCTGTCCCTTACTTGGGGTTGTCCCATCCTTGGGGCAGGACCTGGTGTTTCATCCCATAGGACTCTGCTGAGCTGGGACCAGTAACTGGTCCAGTAACCAGTAATGCTCCCAGCAGAGCATTGGTACCCTGGTGTCGTAGGGATCAGGGTGGTGGAGGGGGATGCTGCAGCTCAGGAAGCTGCTGTAATCTCTAGGGACCCACCAAAGAGGGAGGCTGGGAATCCAAAGAGGGAGGCTTTGCAGAATGGGAATCGTGTCTCCACCCCAGCAGTTCCCCTTCCAGATGCTGCTCCACTTGCAGCTCATCCCCCTCTGCCTGGCTGCTGGCCCGGGAACATTCCTGGGAAGGGGATGTTTCGCCCCCAGCGGTGTGCCCCTTTTTGGGAGAGAGATGTCCCAACACGTCGCTGGGTTGGTGGGAGACATCGTCCAAGGATTTGGCAGGATGGGGAGGAGAAGGGGAAGGAAAAAGGCCCTGAGTCAACCGAGGGAAGTGGCTAAGGGGGAAATGACGTGGTTCTGATGGTTATCGCTGTTGCTCCGAGGTGGGGCAGGAGGTCCCTTGCCAACCCACAGGAAGGTGTGAGGGCTTGCAGAAGGGAAATGAGGACACAACTGTTGCCTCAGGAGGAGCTGCAATCCCTGGGGGAGCCCAGGGAGGAGCAGAGCCACTGGGACGAAGGGAGCACAGTGTTGCAGAGGACTGGGGGCAGCCAGGAGACCCCACAAAGCATCATGAACCTGCTCCTGAGTGCCATCCTGCTCCTCCTGGTGCAGGCCGGTGAGTGGTGGGTGAGGGGGAGATGGGCACCCCCAGAATGCCTGTGTGAAGGACCCAAAGACCATGGCAGGATTTCACCCCGGCATGTGGCCAGGGCACAAGGGAGGGTCCCCCAGGACGTGCAGCGGAGCAGGGGAGTTTGCTGCTGGGGGCTATTTTAACACCCCGGACCAGTAGCCCAGGCTCACTTCTGCGAGCCACCCTGGGGGGCTGGATGCGGCAACGTGTTAGCACAGGCCTGGTGGCTTTGCCTCCACTAGCCCTGGTGGCTGTCCAGGGCTCTTGAAGCCTGTGTAACTGTAGAGCTGCACTTTTTGACCCTGGCAGCTGCCAGATTCTCCTGCCCCCCCGCTTCCCCTATGGGCAGGGGGAGGACTGACCTTAGATTTTGGGGGTTTTCCCTCATCTCCCCACACGCTCTTCTTCCAGACACTTCTAGAGGACAGGAGCGCTGTGCTGGTAAGTGGTCCCCCCTTCTCCCTGCCCTCACCCCCAGTGCCCACCCGGTGCTGTGGGACCAAGCTGTCACCCCGCTCCCCAGCCCTGAGGCGTGGTGACAACGACCACCAGTGCTGCAAGACGATGGTGGAGTCGGAGGAGCAAAGCAACGGGATCCACAGCCCCGACTTACCCCCGCGCTGCCCGGAGCTGAGGCACTCCAGCAGCCCCTCTTGCGTCTGCCTGCGGGAACACTGGCTCAGGTAGTGGGCAGTGGTGGCCATGGTGGGGTCTGGGGGCTCAGCCCCCCACCCTTGTCCCCCAGTCTCACAGCCCTCCTGCCCCACAGGCTGCTGCAGGGGCCAGCACTGCATGACAGGCTGGCTGGGCTGAAGGTGCTGCTCCTGAACATCAGCAGGGCTGTTGCCCGTGATGTCCTCATCACCTTTTCCCCCACAGAGGTGAGATGCACCCCTCTCCCTCACTCAGGAGCCCCCACAGTTTCCAAGCATCCCTCAACCCCTGCCCTTAGGGCTTTGTGTACCATGGCGTTCTCTTCTTCCACTCTGCTCCATGGTTGCATCATGGACCCACGTGAGCTTTAGCATCCCTTGGCAAGGAGTGAAATAGTGCTTGGGAGGGAAAAGCCCTCCCTAAGGAGCTATCCCAGCAGCTGGTGGGCGGTCAGGGGGAGGAGGAGGAGCATGTGGTACCTTGCACCTCTTGCCCACCCGCAGGTTCTCCCTCTCTCTGGATGTCCCAGAGAACCACATCCCATGGGGTGATGGTGGGTTGAAACTCTTCTGGAAACTGCTCCCAGCTCTGCCCCTTCGTTGCTGGGTGCTGGGGATGAAGTTCTCTCCTTCTGCCCTCAGGGCTCCTGCTGATGTTGCTGAGAAAAACCCACCTGGAAGGGCTGAATTTGTGCCCTGAGCAAGTTTGGTGGGTCCTGAGCAGAGAGGTGATGCTGACAAGGAGCAACCCTCCACTGCTGCTCTCTGCTGCAGGGCCCTAGGATGCTGAACACAACAGAGAAGGGGAATGCAGGCAAAATCCATCTCCCCAGGGAGATATTCCGGTCCCTGAGCAGCCAGACAGTGCGTGTGGTGGTGACGGTCCTCAACACCCAGCAGATTGGCATGTTTGAGGTATGAACCAGTTTTGCCGGCATCCCTCCGGCCACCTGCTACCTGCCGGCTCGGCTCAGGCAGCATTGTCCCCATGCAGGAGGTCAACCAGACGGGGCAGGTCCTGGACAACACTGTGGTGGGCATCACGGTGGGAAAGACAAGCATCTCCGGGCTGCAGGACCCTGTGCAGCTCACCTTCGCCCACGGGCAGCTGCCCCATGTAAGCCATCTCCCTCCATCTCTCCTCCGGTGCCCCTCACCATGGCATCAACTGATGGCACTCTCCCCCCTTGCAGGCTGTCACCCAGCAATGTGTCTTCTGGGATCTCAACAAAGGTATGGTCCTTGGTGGGGCTGGGCTGGGAGGTGGGTGTGGGTGCTTCACCCGGTGCTCACGGCCATCACCCGTCCCTGCCGCAGGGCACGCAGGAGGCTGGAACAGCAGCGGATGTGTCACACAGCCTGGGGACAAGGGGACAGTCTGCTCCTGCAACCATCTCACCTTCTTTACCCTCCTCCTGGTGACAATCCCACTCCCCACAGCTCCTGCTCATACCCCAACTGCGCTGCCTGGCTCACATTGGTGGAGCCTCAGGTGTCACCAGTAGCTGCACAGGGAGAGTTATAGCTGCTCCTGGGCAAGCCCAGGTCCCAAAATCAAGCCCAGCCCCAGCTCAGGAGGCCAGAAGCAGCTCAGCAGGGTGGGAAATGGCCCCCAGTGTAATGCAGGCTCTGGAGCAGCAGAAGAGTGCTCACGGTGGTCCACCATAGCCTTCAGCTATCCCTCACCCCACTCCAAGGAGCATCTCCTCCGAGCCAGCATCACTCCTTCCTCCCCCAAGACCTTCTGTCAGGACAGATGGGGGACTTGCACGGGGTCCCTGCAGCAGACCACCAGGGTTTTCAGGCCCATTGCTCTGGTAGCTGCAGCTGGGTTTTCTAGGCTGGGCCAGGACCTGTCTAACCCAACATGTGTGTGTTTGGCAGAACCCAACTCTGGACAGGTCCACAGCACAAGCACTGCTGGCTGTTGCCACTGCTGGCTGTGGGGTAGCCATGGCTTTCTCCATCTTCACCATCGCCTTCTGCATCTTCTTAAGGTAGAATGTGCCTGCAGCTCCCTGGGGGCTCGTCAGGCTGGGAGAGATGGGGAGCAATTCTGGTGCTTCTTCATGAACCTGCTGCAATATGGCACGGTGCCCTACTCAGCTGTGACCCCCCCGCCTTGTCTGCTCTCTCTCGGGACACTCAGGTGCAGGTTCAGATTCGAGGAGACCCTCTGCATCAACCTGGGGCTACACATGAACCTCGTTGGCAGCCTGGTCCTCCTCAACCTTGCCTTCCTGCTCAACAGCAGGCTCTCCAATGGGACCCAGCCATGGGCCTGCAAGGTCCTGGGGGGGTTCACCCACTACTGCCTGCTCTGCTGCTTCACCTGGACAGCGCTGGAGGGCTTTCACTTCTACCTCCTCTTCATCAAGGTCCTTGGCACCTACATCCACCATTACCTGGTGAAGCTGTGCCTGGTCGGCTGGGGTGAGCACCAGTGGGTTACAGGGGCAGTGGGTTACAACTGGAGGGAGAACAGTGTGGTGCAGAGATGGGCAGAGAGCAAGTAAGTCCCATCCTGCCCACAGCTCATCCAAATGCCATGGTCAGGGCTGGGAAGGGTCTTATGTGGGCTCAGTGCCCAAATTCAGGGCAGCACCCACAGGCATCCTGCACCCCGCTGGGGACCAGCCTCCTGCTCATCAAGCAGGTAATGTCCTCAGGGGTCTTCCCTCCCCCATTACCAGTCCTTCCTGGGCACCTTGGGGAGCACTGGAGCACATGATCCTGAAGAGAGATTAGGGGACACCTCAAGTTGTGCCACCCAGTACTGTCCTTCGCTCTCCACGCCATGTCCCAGGAACTGTTGTGTCCCCAGCACTTGTGCAACTTCAGCTGGACCCTAAACCTCATCTTCCCTGAAGTCAGCACATCCAGGGCCATGAAGAGACCCTAAGCTGATCACTTCACCCACAGCTTGCCTTTCTGGCATTCTCCATATGTGTGCTCTGTTCTTCCAGGCTTCCCTGCTCTCGTCGTGTTGGTGGCAGGAGTCATCGGCAGCTATGGAGAATACTGCATCCAGACCATGGACGACCAGGTCATAGCCCACCTGTGCGTGCACCACTGCCCACAGGGCTTAGGTGGCCCTTTGGCATGGGAATTGTTAACCGGGTCCTACTGTGAGCACAGCAGATGGGGGTTGTGTCCATCCTGCTCGTGTTTACGCTGCGCTTCCACTTCCCTAATTATGATTACAACACAGCAGCTTTCTACAGCCGTGGTAACCGCTACCCACCACCACCACCTCTTCTTCCAAGCCTCCCTGGTCATGCCCACTGGCCTTCTGGTCACAGAGAGAAATCCAAGGTCCACGTGGAGCTTCCCCAGGCTCCTTCCCAGCTGAGTAACATGAGGGCAGCAGATCCTCACCACTGCCCCTGCTGCTTCATCCTGGCCTTGGCAAACCCCACCAGCACGAGAGCGTCACTGCTGACATCCCTGAACACATCCCCCTGGGGAGGCTCCCATGGGTGCTGCCAGAGCTAGCAGAGATGCTGGAGGCATCACAATTGTCTCTTTTCAGGTGCTGGATCACTTCCAAACATCTCCTGGTGCACTACTTCACCAACTGCGGCTACTTCGGTCTCATCTTCCTCTTCAACATGGCTGTCTTTGGCGTGGTGACCCAGAAGAGCTGCTGCCTGCAGGCCACGGGGGCTGTGCAGGGGGACCGTAAGGCCTGGAAAGTGGCCCTGGTGGCAGTGGGGCTCTTCTGCCTGCTGGGAGCCACCTGGGCCCCAGTGTTCCTCACCCACAGCACCTCCTCTGCGCCCATGCTCTACCTATTCACCATCCTCAACTCTCTCCAAGGTCTGGCTCTGAGACGGGTTCCTAGGGTGTGGGTGGGGAAGATGGAGGGGGCAGGACCCAGCCTGACAGTGAGTTGACCGAGGTGCCAAGGCACCAGCACCTTCTCAGCACTGTCATGCCCTTCCTTTTGCAGGGCATGTCAAGCAGCAGGTCCCTGCCACCGGCATGGAGTTGCTCATGGCTCCCAACCACCTCCACTCCACTGGGGGGGGTGGTTTTCCCCCAAGAGAGCGATTCCTTAGTATAGGAATAGGGACATTATCCACCCAGAGCATGTCCCAGCCAAATGGCTCACCTGAAGCATGGGGAGATTCTCCTGCAGGAGCAGGAGTGAGCTTGGGTGAACCCCCTGGAAGCAGCAGGGAAGTAGCAGCATCCCAGTAAGATGCTTCCCACCATCTCCTGCTGCTGCTGAATGTCTGTCTTCCTTTCCCTGCAGGAGTCTTCATATTCATCTGGCTGGTTGTCCTCTACTACCCAAAGACAAAGGAGACCACTGGCTCCCTCTCCCACACCATCAGACATGACAAAACCACCACAGCCTCCCAGGACTAGCTGCTGGCTAGTCCTCCCTCCCTGCCTGTGTGTGCAGCTGCTGAGAGCAAGCTTCAGTCCTGATGGATGCAGTGTTCCATGAAGGACAAGGATCATACCCTTCAGTGGGTATGATCCACCCTAGCAGGGCTCTTTGCTTTGTCTCTCTCCTTCCCTGTGGCCTACTTTGGGCTCCAGAAATGTCCCTTCTGCCAAAGTCCCTCCTGCTGCAGCTCCCCCATGGTCTCAATGTGCCCCTGAGCTCGTTCCTGAGAGGATCTCACAGGGGTGAGGAGGGAGCACACAGCCCACCTGCCTTCAGCCAGGATGGAGCCAGCCCCCTCTTTGCTAGAGGTGGCACCTGGTGCAGGTTTTCCTGCTGTTGGATGTGGGAGGATTGACTCAGGAGGCTCAAGTCTGGGAACTAGCAAAAGAAGAGAAATCCCCCCAAATTTCTTTATGATACATCCTCTCCAAATGGCCAAAAGCTGAGCTCTTTGGGCAGGGATCTGCTCGATGTCCCTCCTGCAAAACATCCCCTTGTCTTCTCCTTATCTGTATTTCAGGATTAAATCTCTGCCAGCTGTCTGACCAGGGTGGATTTAGTCTTTGACGCCTACACTGTTGTCTGTTATTTGCTTTATATTAGGGATGTATTGATGGGAAAAGTCTTGCTGACAATCTGTCGTGAAGGAAAGGAGAAAACTGTCATGAAGGAAGAACTCTGCACAGGAGAGAAGTGCATACCCGTGTGTGTGCACACACACTGCAGCCCTTTCTCTGCTCGTGCTGCATCTGTGTCACACAGAACCGTGCAAAGTCCAGCTGTGGTGGGCAAGTATCTAGTGTGAGTATCTCCACCTCCCCAGGCACCTGGGTGACTCTCTAGGGAGGAGGACAGCTGGAGGGAGGAACCTCCCATCCCAGGCTTATTTCAAGTCTAGAGAGCCTGCTCCAGGAGAGGATGAGAAGGTCCTAGGGATTCTACAGGTAACAGAAACACTCTGATGTGACTCATCCTGCAAGCACCATTGGCATCCAACCATCATCTCCTTCCCCAGAAACCCCTGGAAGGAAACAGGAAGAGCCCCTTTGCTACTGTCACATTTATTGGGGAGCAGCCGTTCTCCACACCGTTCACTGCCTGGCGCCGGGGGCCGCAGTAGCCACAGCGAGCACAGCAAGGGCACACAGCAGAATGAGGGCCACAGGGAGCCACGGGCTGGGTCCTGCTGAAGGGGAGAAAGGGTGGTTACACATCTGGGTCCCCTGAGACAGTGCTGAGCCCTGGCTGGGAGCAGATTCAGGGGAGGTCATCTCCTGTGAAGGCCAAGAGCCCCTGGAGCCATGGGTGCTTTGGGTTCCTTAGAGCACTAACAGGACTCAGTCACCCCAACTGGGCTCACCTGGGGCCTCCACCCACACCCACTGCCCAGGGGCTCCATTTAGCTCAGCATTCATGCCTGTCCTGAGCTATGTTGAGGTGGGCTTGCCCCCAGACCCGGTCCTGAAATGCCTTTTGGATCTTCTGGATTGATCTCAGCACTCAGAAGAAGCCTGCCTTGCTGGGTTGATGAGGAGGTCCAGCGTGAAAACCCAGCCTTTCTGCCCTGGGGTGCTGCACCGACAGCCTTCTGGCTCTTGGTCCCTTCCCACCCTGGCTCAGCCCCACCGCTGCCTGGCAGGGAGCTGCGCTCCGTGTTGGTCTGGTTTCTGGAGCACACTGTGCATGGCTGTGACACCTGAAAGACTCCACACATACGTACCCCCCAGGTCCTCTTGGTCAGTCCTGGAATGGTGGATCTCCCTGCCCAAGGAAGGGGCAGCCAGCAGGTGGATGGGCCCGTAGGAGACAATCTTACTGTAGTCATCCTCCAGTGCCCGCTTACTCCTCCAGGGCCTGGGGCATTGCTGTCAACAAAACCAAGGGAAGGGTGATGGGACCAGAGGTCAGAGGAGAAAACTGCTCTGGGGGCAAGAGCTGTCCTGGTGGTCTCCCCCAGCAGAGGCACAGTTGGGACTGCAGCCTGGGGCAGTCCAGACCCCAGAGCATGACAGAAGCCAAGTCTGAAGGACCTGAGCCTGCTCCTCCCCAAGTCCTAGCATAAACCTCTCCTCCTGCAAATATTCAACAGACAGAGGGAAGAGGGACAGGAGCTCTCTGGTGGGTTCAAGCCCTCGGACCTTTAGTTCAGGGTGCCGAGATGAGCTCCTGCTGCTGGGAGGTGTTTATTCTGCTGAGGCACCCGAAACCAGAGCAGAGCCCCTTCTCCAAACAGCAGGCCAAGGGAAGGGAGGTACCCCTACCCAGGCAGACCACCAGGAGTGCTCACCTTGGAACAGGGCTCCAGGCTGTCAGGGACACAGAGCTGGACACGGCAGTGCAGAAACACCTCGGGGTAACCCACAAACCGAAACATCTGGAAGCTGAACTTGGCAGTAGTGCTCTCTCCAATAGCATTCAGGTATGTCACTGTCTCATCATGGGGGCACCTGGGACACGATGGCTGAATCAGAAGGTGGCAAATGAGGGGTAGCATCCCAGCCTGGGACACCAGAGCACACAGGGACTGGGCACAGCCCCCAAGCTTTGCTGGACAGGACTATTTCTGTTGGTGCCAGTGGGGATGCCTTTCCTTGGCACTCTGTGTTGTGGGACAAGCTGCCACCAGCACAGGGCCTGGCTCGTGTCTTGCTCTGTGGGGGCTCGGGTGCTCTGCAGGGGTGGAGTGAGCCTGTCTGTGGCTACAACTTCACACATATTTGCATTACTGGCTTAACTCGGCTGCAGCCAGCTCTAATGCAAGCTCTTCAGCATCCCAGCGAGGTTTCCCCTCTCCCTTCCTTGCCCTTTGCCTCCCCAGCTGGCCAGGGGTGATGCTAGAGGGAAGGCAGCACTATTGGCAGCAGAGCTGGAGAGGGAGCACAGTTCAGAGCAGTTAGGGGGCTCATCTATGGGGCTGCTCCACCTATTCAATGATGGCGTCCACCACAGGTTCCACCCATGATGGTGTCATTGCTCAGTGCTCCCACACAGCAACCTGTCCTTAGCATCCGGCAGAGACGTGACTGTGCTCACGGTGCAAGGAGACCAGATGTACCATGGGCACCCCACTCACCCCTTCTCAATGAGCTCATGCCGCATGTCCTGGTAGGGATCGGTGCTTGGAGTAGCCCAGCAGTCCTCAACACTTAGCAGGTAGTATTTGAGCTGGTGCTGTCCTTCTATCTTCAGCAGGACATAAAGTGTGTCCGTGATGGGGATGGCTGTGGTTGGCAGGTCATAGGGCTGGAGGTAGGAGGGAGTTTTGTACAGTCTCATGCTGACGTTGAAGTGTCCTTCTCTGACCACGAACTGCACCAGCCTGAGAGGAGAGGAGGAGAGGTCACGAGTAGAACAAGAAGGCAGGAAGGATGTAGGGGCACTGGTGCACTGACTCTGGATGTGCCTCTGCTCCCAGGCAGAACCTTGTAAGTGCCAGGCCCTGAGCTGCCTCCTGGTTGTCCTGCACTATATGCAAACAGGCAAGGTGCTCCAGGGGTTCCCACTGACCTGGTGGCCAGTGACATCTATGAGAAAGACAATCCAGGGGGTCCTAACCTGCACCTCCACCGGGGCCTGCTGGGGGCATCTTCTTGTCCCCATCCTTTATTTTTTGACTAGCTGGTTTCAAGCAGTGAGGATAGGAGGTAGATTGTGTGTGCCCCTCTGGCTCTGTCCCAGGCCCAAACCTTGTGTTGAAAAACTATTTTGGGAAGAGAAAGGGAGTCACTCTAATGTGGCATTGCTCTCAGAGCTCTCTAGTGGCTCCCCAGGGTCTCTGCAGATCACCTCATTGAAAGCATCTACTTTTCTACAAGTTCAGAGCTATCATGTCAGCAGCAAGGTGAAGAGGGACCACTCACTTGTCAACAGCAGTGAGAGTGAAGGGCAGTTTCACCACCTGCTCATAGGCATAGATGCAGGAGAAATGCACCTCCAACTGAAACCTCCGGGAGATCACGCCTCCGCGCGCTTCCTGCTCTGACTCAATGACGTTGGAGTACGACACATGGGAGCTATTTCGCTGGAATGACACAGAAACCAAGTCTCCAGACCATGTCTAAGTTCATACACAGAGCAATAAGCTCTGGTTCAGATGGTGCAACTCAGCTGTAGCTGTTCCAGGCGTCTGCTAGATCTCTGCTGATGTCTGCTGAGATCTAGGACATGTCCAGGGGCAACCATCACTGGAATAGGCAGGAGTCAGCACAGTGACCACAGGTGAGGGGCCCTTCTGTGCCTGGTTTATCTGCACCAGTTCCTCTGCACCCTCCCTGATGCATGAATCAAGTGAGGGACCAAGGGGTGACAGCCAGGGCTGCAGAGCTCAGAGGATGCTGCCAGAAAGCCAAGGGCTGTTATCAGCTACTAAAGAGCACAGTGAGACTTCTATGCTCTGCTGAATAAGACAAGATGTGCTGCCAGCAGGGGTTTGCTGGAGGCAGAAGAGCTTTCTGACAGCCCTCAGGGAAGCCTTCCAAGGGGAATGAGAACTTTATAGCACCCAGATATAAAAGGAAAAGACTTCAGGGCTTCCCCTTGCTGTCCCCACTTAGCATGTCCACTCCTCTCACAGCTTCAGAGCTAAGCAGAGAGGTTCTGCTAGATCCTCACCTGAATTATTGATCCGCAGGCAGTGTGGTTTTCACCTGTGAGAGTGGCTGCAAAAAAAAGCTCATCCTCTTCTTCCCTTTCTGAGACCTTGCATTCCTGGTTCTTCAAGTGGACAAGTTCTCGGGGGATTTTCAAGAGTTCAAACACCTCCTTCCTCACCATCATCTTCATATGCTCTTCCTCACAGGCCAGCTTGAGTACCACATCTGGGGGAAAAAGCAATCTGCAATAGCAATAAGGAAGAGGCCTGAAGGAGCCCTAGGTCATAGAATCATAGCGTCGTAGAATGGTCCGGGTTGGAAGGAACCTTGAAAATCACCTTGTCCCAACCCCCCACCTTGGGCAGGGACACATCCCACCAGACCAGATTGCTCAAAGCCCCATCCAGCTTGGCCTTGAACATATCCAGTGATGGGATACCAGCAGCTTCCCTGGGCAACCTGGGCCAGTGTCTCACCAGCCTCACAGCAAAGAATTTCTTCCTAATATCTAATCTAAATCTCCCCTCTTTCAGTTTAAAGTCATTACCCCTTGTCCTATGGCTCCGCTCCCTCATGAAGAGTCCCTCCTCATCTCCCCTGTAGCCCCCTTTAGGTACTGGAGGGCTGCTATAAGATCTCCCTGGAGGCTTCTCTTCTCCAGGCTGAACAATCCCCACACTCTCAGCCTGTCTTTATAGGAGAGGCGCTCCATCCCTGATCATCCTTATGGCCCTCCTCTGGTCCCATTCCAACAGGCCCATGTCCTTCCTGTGCTGAGGACTCCAGAGCTAGATGCAGTACTGCAGGTGGGGTCCCACCAGAGCGGAGTAGAGGGGTAGAATCACCTCCCTCGACCTGCTGGACACACTTCTTTTGATGCAGCCGTCCAGGATGCTGTTGGATTTCTGGGCTGCCAGCACACATTGGCTGGCTCATGTTGAGCTTCTCTTCCACAAACACCTGCACTCCACCTGGGGGGAGTGCACCTGGAGCCTGCAGTGAAGAGCAGGGGTAACACCAGTGCACCATGCCCATCACCCTTGCATCTGGTGCCCATGGACAGACTGGGGACAGTTCACCAGCATCTCCAGCCCTACCTTGGCAGAACGAGCCTGTGAAGCCCGGTTTGCAGCTGCAAACTGGTCTGTCCTCCATCACCTGGCAGTTCCCCTGATGCTGGCACGGGTTTGGCAGGCAGGCATCTAGGCTCCTTTTGAAACGGAGGGCAACCCTTTGCCTCAGGTCACGTGGGCTTGCCAGGTCACCTGCAGCACAGGAAAGATGAGCAAGCTGAAACACAGTAAGAATAGCTTCCCAAGGCGAGACACAAGTGAACTCACCCCACAGCATGAAGCCCTGCCCAGCTTGCACGGGCTGAGACCCTCACTTGGAGCCAGAGCAGGCACATCTGAGGAACAACCTGACACCTCAGCTTGCCTGGGAAGATGTGATTGAGAGCATGGGAGACCTCCTCAGCATGGCCATAAACTACATCAGAGCTATGGAGCCTGGCACTGGCTAGCAAGGAGAGCAGTGGCTCTTCACAGCACCTGTGCCCACCTCCAGGGGTTATATTCTGTACACGGCTGGGATGGAGAGCTCAAGGTTTCTGCCTATTTTGCACCCCAGTTCCTGTCCCCAGTGAGCCCTGCTCTGTTGTCCCCCCCTTAGCAGACTTCAGCGGTGCCCAGAATGAGGAACCTGGACACAGATGAGGTGAGGGTTTGACCTCTCCTTTCCATACCCCTCGTCTGTGACCCAGCAGGGACAGTACAGGGATACTCACTCTTGTTGCCTTCACAGCCAGCCAGGCAGAGGGCAGAGACCAGCAGCAAACATCTCATAGTCCTTTCCTGTAAAAACAAGCAAGGTCTGGGTCACTTGGATTTTTAGGATGCTCACTGGTGATGTTTGCAGTCATTCAGAAAGAGCCAACACTCAAGCATTGGTGCAATAATTTCTGTATTGTATTTCCTCCAAAGACTCTAGGTTTAATGGCACAGAGTCATTTCCTATCCTAAAGGGCCAGATCAGAAACACCTCCCTGACAGGCTAACACAAGGGTCAAGTACTGCCCTGCATTTAGGTAGCTATTCCAGAAAGGGGATGGGAGAAACCGGACTTCAGACCCGCAGGGATATGCTGACAGTAATAAAACCACATTTCAGTAAGAACAGGCACTTTGAGTAAAACTGCTCATCCAAGGCTTCAGTGTGTGCTCCCTGGAGAAGAAAGAATTTTCCCTCTTCCCACCATCTTTTTGAAGAGACAGAATTTGCAATAAGATCCTTGCTTAAATCGATCTTCCCCATTAGTATAGATAACAGATTTCTTTAGGGAATTTAATGGGATGGTGCTGGATGAGTCCTGGACACTGGAGCCTCCTTATCATAGACATGGATACTTGTCAGCTGGGGCAATGCTCTGCCAGCCCTCTGCCCTGCAGGGCACTGAGAGCGGGTCGAAGCCAAAGCCAAAAGCCCCTCTCTGCTCTGGCAGCACATTGCGTACCCCCTCTGCCTGACTCCATGTGGCTGCGAACACCAGCCCCTCATGATGAGGAGGTTTATTCCTTGCTCTGCTCCAGGCTCACTGCAGCAGTCCTGAGAGATACCACCAGCGTCAAGATCTCACCTTGTTCTCATCCCACTCACCATCAACAGGCCACTTGATTCTCTTCCACCCCTGGGTTGCTCTTGTGCTCCCGCCACACGCCTTTTATCACCCTCCAGCAGCTCATCCTTCTCCCCCGCAGACACGCAGACACGCTGCCTCCGCGATTGCACAAGAGTCAGCTTAGCATCCTTCAGCTGCAGCTGGGGAGGAAAGGACTCCCCCACATCCTCCGCCACGGATAGCCCTTCCACTTACCCGATGGCTTGTGAACGCTGACCCAATCCGTGGCCTTGATGGGATCCCAAACAGGGGCAGTATCTGCAAAATGCCCGTCAATCTCGGGTTTTGCACACCCAACTTGTTTTGTGGCACCTGCTTTTGACGCAGCAATAACAATGGATACCACAGCGGCACATGCGAAGGACAGATAACTGGGTGTTCTGAATCGAGGGCTTTGCAACCACAACGTACGTTTGCTTTGGGTGTTTTTGTGAAATGACTTCTGACATCTGAGATCTGGTGAAAAGTACTGGTGAGAGATGGAGGGATGAGGACTTGGTCCTACCACACTGTGGGAAACAGTAACCAGCTGCAAACAGCAGTAATTATTCAAAGTGATGCTTCTTAATTTATATTGACCATACTCTGTGCGTCCTTAGAGCTTTTTTGCTCTGTCACTGTAGCTTTTTTGCAACAGTCACCATATCATAGCAGCAAATGTGAACATCCATCCACCCAGTTTTTTCCTAACCACAACGAAAACCAGGAAACACAAGTGTTAAGCACCTGACCCTGATGACAGCCTAATGAACTACCAACTTAAAAAAATGGAAGAAAAAGAGAAAATAAAGAAAAAAGCCTCCTGCCATCCACTGCTGCCAGCTTTTGGGTGAGAATCTCTGCTTTCCATTATGCATTTTAGAAAGTAATTAACTGGGGCATAAGCTTGCACAGAGTCACTTAGAGGTGCAAAGGCAGTGCAGCCCGCAGGCTGAAAAAGAAACAAAGGAAAACGATGAGGAATGCGGGAAGGGGCTTTTTTTGTGGGTTCCTTTATTTTGTTCTTTTTTTTTTTTTTTTTTTAGAGAGAGTGAAAGTTGTCAGTTTACAAGCATCCTTACGGCCTCTGCGGGGCAGGTGGCAAAGCTATCCTGGCAGGCAGGGTTTAGCCACTTCCCCTTTATTTTGCCCAGAAGTCTTGCGGATGGAAGAGGCTGCCACCATAGATGTGCCTTCTCCAGGCGACTTCAGCCTGGGGGAGACTGAGGGCAGGCGAGAGGGGGCGGGATGGCCACCTGAGGAGCACCAGGGGGCAGCCCGGGCTCGGGGGCGGCCTACGGCCCGGGGGGGCCGGGAACAGGCCCGGGAAAGGCCGCAGAGCGCAGCGGGGCCGCAGGCCGGCAGTGCGGCGGGCGTTGCCATGGTGCGCGGGCCCGGCGGCGGTGAGGCGGCGGCGGTGAGGCCGGGGGAGGCGGCGGTGAGGGAGGGCAGGGGAGCTGCGGCTGCAGCCTGGCTGTCCTCCTCGGGGCCGCGGGGCGGAAGGGGTGCTGCAGAGGCCGGGGAGCAGCGCCGGGCCCCGGGGTACCCCCCGTGCAAGGTCTGCGCCTCCCTGGCGCGGTCGGGTCCTCGAGAGGTCGGCCTGACCTCAAGGAGGGGGAGGTAAACAGCCCCGAACCTTCCTGAGATGTCATTAAATAATATAAACAGCGCTCTGTCCTTGGAGGCCGCTGACTGCTGCAAAACGTACCCTTCCCTTCAAGGCCCCTGAGCGGGCGGCCAGGGTCAGAGCAGCCCGGGCGGCGTGTGGGCTGTCGGCAGGTGCCAGGCTCCTGGGAGCTGCTTCCCGGGCAGCAGCCATTCCAGGCAGGGCAGAGGATGTGGCATTTGCACGGGAAGCAGGGGCCACACCATGATCCAGGGCTGGACATGGGGATGTGCTTCAGCCATGCGCATGTACTAAATTCCAGGAGGGAATTCTGCCCATCTGCTCTGCTCTGTTCAGGCACCCCCCCTCTTCCAGCTGCCTCCAGCTCTGGGGTCACCAACAGCAGAAGGACATGGAGCTGTTGGAGAGGGGCCTGAGGAGGCCATGGAGATGCTGGGAGGGCTGGAGCCCCTCTGCTGGGAGGGGGGCTGAGAGAGTTGGGGGGGTTCACCCTGGAGAAGAGAAGGCTCCGGGGAGACCTTAGAGCCCCTTCCAGTCCCTCAAGGGGCTCCAGGAAAGGGGAGCCATAGGATGAGGGGGAACGGTTTTAAACTGAAAGAGGGGAGATTTACATGAGATATTAGGAAGAAATTGTTTGGTGTGAGGGTGACGAGACACTGGCCCAGGTTGCCCAGAGAATCGGTGGCTGCCCCATCCCTGGAGGGGTTCAAGGCCAGGCTGGATGGGGCTTTGAGCAACCTGATCTGGTGGGAGGTGTCCCTGCCCAGGGCAGGGGGGTTGCAACTAGATACTCTTTAACATCTCTTCTAACTCTAACCATTCTATGATTCTAAAACACTACAGCCAGAGTGCAAGTGTTTCTGTGTTGCTGTATATCTGGTGTATATCCCGTAATTCACCCCGGTGCATGTATTTCTGCTGTGCCCAGGAGGAAGCAGAATGGATGTCCTGAAGGAGGAGGAAGAGGAGCAAAGAGAAGAAGAAGAGTTGAAGGCTTTGGAGATCAGTGATAACCTCCAGGACGTGGAGACGAAGGTGTCTGTAGAGCAAGTCTGCATCCCAAGTGATGTACCGTAAGTCACGTGTGTCTGTCAGTTACTGGGATGAGCAGAGATGGTCCCTGTGGGACCCATGGGAAGATCACACACGGGTCTGGTCCCCTGGCACAGGGAGGGGAGTGAGCAAGTCTTGCATGTTGTCCAAGAGTGGGCATGTGTGAGTAAAACAACTCACTTCATTGTACATTCATTTGCTGCTGTATCATGATGCTATATAAAGACGCCTGAGGCTCTGGGTGTGTTTCAGCTTGGCATCACTCCAGAGAAGCTTGGCTATGACAAAATCATATCCTTGGATAGGAGCCCCATTTTTTTTTTTCCCTGGGAAACAGGGAGCCCCTGCCATGTTTTGATAGCAGGTCATCTTGCCGGAATTGCTTCCGGCTTATTCCCCATGTCTCTGCCTCCTCCTGCCCTGGAAGTGATTTTAACTGGAACTGATTTTTAATTTAGCTCCAGTGACACATCCCAGTTACCATCCTTGTACAAGACAAATTCCCCGAATGAAGAGAAGCTGCTGCGCATCGCTGACCATTTCCTCCAGCAGTACACTCACCTCTGTCCCGACCGCAAGCCGCTCTTCCTCCACCCGGTCAACGAGTGTGGCGTGGAGGTATGGGGTGGCGTGGAGGGAGTGGAGGTTTGGGGTGGCGTGGAGGTATGGGGTGGTGTGGAGGGAGTGGAGGTTTGGGGTGGCGTGGAGGTATGGGGTGGTGTGGAGGGAGTGGAGGTTTGGGGTGGCGTGGAGGTTTGGGGTGGCGTGGGGCTGGGCTACAGTGCAGGGAGCACTTGGTTTCCATAGTGTGGAATGCTGGGGAAGGGCAGCAGCACTTCCTGCCCTCTCTCCTGGCTAAAGGGAATGGGAGGCCACTTGCCATGCCCACAGCACCCTGAGCAGGCACACAGCACCCTGGGAACACCCCGGCCATCCAAATCCACAAGCACATTGTACCATGCACATGGTGGTGGTGCTATGTAGGCTGCAGGCAGCTTGCAGCCTTGCAGTGTGACACTTAGGAGTCAGGAGAGACCACAGAAACATAAAGGAAAGTAAAAGAAACACATGAAATTGTTAAATCTTAGGCTTAATCACGGATAGGGAATCTTGATCCAGAGTTAGATCTTAATCCAAACTTCTTAGAAGTTACAGGGAAGAAAGTAAATCTGGAAGTTTGTGGTCTGGTTAAGCTGCACAAGTCTTGTCTATTTCTGGACCTGATGCTCCCCTGGCATTTGGAATTGCTACTTTGGGATATCTTTCCCCAAAATTTATTGTATAATTAACATGCAAAGCAAAAAATGCTGGAGGATGTAAAAGCTGGAAAGGGTGGTAGCTATTTGTCTTGAAACCTTAGAGAAGAACTGGCTTGTGTCTGTGATGAGCTTGAAGTTTTAGCCACAGACAAGCAGACAGCCTCTCAACCCCATGCAGTTTCCATCTCAGAACAGGCGAGGAGAGTTACTTACACAGTTGATATGCTCTAGGGAGGTCCTGAACGTGAGCTGTGACATCCAGGGGTGGCTAAAGGATGGCTTTGGACAGGAGACTCTGTCCCTGAGTTGGCTAACCAGAGTCCTTCTGTTGCCCTGCAGAAGTTTGTGAGCACAACGGTGAGACCAACCCTCCTGCCTTATGCAGAACTGTACCACTGGGATGGCTGTGCCAGCTTCGTCTCTGATTACCTCACCATGGAGCCCCTCAAGTCCCCTATCACACCGGTAAGAAAGGGGCTGCATCCCATCAGAAACAACCCCACAATGGAGGTGACAGCAGGACACAATGTGGAAACTCTAGTGGCTGGGATTACAAAGGTCTTTGACCCCTCATTACTTAGGCAACCCCCCAGTTTTCCCAGGCCCTGTGCACACTGTTTGGACCCGTAATCCCAGTATGGGGCAGTGTTGTACCTGTCAAGTAATTGAGCACCATTTCTGCAAGACTGGGCCTGACCTTGCTCTCAGTCACCCCAGATCTGGTCTGCTGGGGGTTGCAATGGCAGACAAGCATCTAAAGCCCAGGGGATGATGCTTGACCTCAGGGAGCAGTTCTTAGGAGCTTTAGACATTTCTATCTCAATTTTGGGGATGTTTTGGGGTGGCTGAAGGGAGATTTCTACATTGTCAAGAAGAGGTGTTATCAGTTAGGGCAAGTTCTTGGCTGGTGTGAATCACTAGAGCCAAGGGAGCACGCTCTTTGCTAATGAGGACCACTGATGCCCTGCAGGGTGCCCCAAACGAGCTACACCAGTTCTGTGCTGGCCGAGTATGTCCCAAGAGTCCCGGGGTCTCAAGAGGAGCTCTGTCACTTTGCAACCACACAGAATGTATCTCCATGTAGCAGATGGAGACTGACGTGATCACCTAAGCTGATGTCTGAGCTCTGGTAGCAGACTGTATGTAGACCCTCTCTGTATGCAGGATGTGCATATTGGTCCCTTTGCTTGGGCACTAGTGAGGGCCAGAAGGAATATGTTCCCTCCTTTGAATTATAACTTAGCTTATGGGTCTTCTGCTTTGGAATGCTGCAGACAGGTCAGCTAGATGTGGAGGTAAGCCCCACGCCAGAGTTGAGGCTAGCATTGGATTTGCAGCAATTTGACAAGCCTGTCCTGCCCATCTCTCCCCATGGTTAAATTTGTCACCAGACTTGGGGTCAGAATTTCTCCAGATCGCTTTAGTTGGGGGGGACTTTTGGGGTCTGTGGCATATATAGGAATTTCATATAACAGATTCCCTATGGATGCAGAGCTCAGGGATGTGGGCAATGCCCTCTCTCTCTCTCCTGCTTTCTCCCTGGTGTGTGTTTCAGCTTCACAAGACAAGCACTGAGAACATGTATCTCTCTCTTTCAAGCCCAGTTGGCTCTATTCCCCAACCACCATCCTGAAATACCAGCGAGGGAACTGCTTTGACTTCAGCGTGCTGCTGTGCTCCATGCTGATCGGGGCTGGCTACGATGCCTACTGTGTGCATGGATATGCCACCCGCGAGATGTGCACCTTGGACGAGACCCTGAAGGTGTGCCCACTGCTCAGGAAGCCACCGGAGGTGAGACCTGCAGCGAGCAGGCAGGGAGGAGCCCAGCATTGTATGTGTGCCCTGTTTGTTTCCAGTGAGCTCCAGGGTTGAGCTAGGGGGAACATCTTCAGCTCCACACTGGGTTTCAGTCTGTACCAAATAGGGACCTCACTAAAGGGATCTTTTCAGTGATTTTCCACGGTTCCTTAAGAGGCCTCTTTGGCTTCACTGAATTCCTGCTCACCAGGTCCAATACTGCAAACTGCCAAGGGTTGGGAACTGGGAGGTACCTGTAAGCCATACATTTTCTCCCTTCTCTTGATCTCTGCTGGATTTCACAGTAATACTCTGCTTTTGTGGAGGCAGGAACCAAAAGAGAGGATGAAGAAGTCCAACAAGTATAGAGTTAAGCCCCCACCAGACCTGCAGAGCAAGTTTGAGCTTCAGCAGGAGGCCAAGAAGGCAGAAACTGAAGCTGCTGGAAAGAACAAGGAAAAAGAAGTGGAGAAAGTCACGGTGAGTTAGTGAGGTCCACCTCACAGTGGACTCCAGGGGCAAGAGCTGAGACACAGGTAATGGCTGACCAAAGAAAGGAGGTCACCCCCCTCTGCCACAAAGTATGACACAACCCTGATCACGGCCATGAGCATTTGGCCTCTGGGAACACAATGTGTGCTGGCACAGGAACATGTGCTGGGTATGTGCTATATCACTCTTCTGAAGGGCCTGGAGATGATTAGAAACAGGCAGAGGAGAGATTAAGATTGCTATTGGGTTGGACTAAAGTGACAATAAAAAGGCAATAATTACTACTCTGTCCTCTGTGCTACAGGAAGTGGAAAAGCCTGAGCGGGACCCTTTGCATGGCTTACGGGTGCACGCGTGGGTTTTGGTTCTGTCTGGGAAGAAGGATGTTCCTGAGACCTTCTTCATCAACCCCTTCACGGGAAACAGCCACAGCACCATGGATGAGCACTTCCTTGGGATTGAGAGTGTCTGGAACCACAGGAATTACTGGGTGAACATGCAGGACTGCCGGAACGGCTGCAAGGTAATGAGCCCTTAAGCACCCTGTGCCTGGGAGGGACAGTTGGGCTAACCTGAGTCTTGGGGAATTCCAAGATCAGTGGGGATCCCAGTTTCCACTTACCATTCCCTGGGTTGGCTCTGGGAGGTGAGGGAATGGGTTAGAGCAACGTGACCTGGGGGCCATGCATGCCTCAGGGAAGGAGGCAGAAGCATTTCCAACATCTGTGGCAGAGGCACCGTGAGGAAAGGGGTCTGCAGGCCTCTAGGCACAGGTGTGGTCTTTGGGGTCCCACCAGCCAGCCAAGCACTGATGAGCCAACCTCACTGAGATCCAGGGCCTGTCTAGCTCTTTTACCTCTCTGACACCCAGCCAGGTCCAGAGCATCACAGATGTGCAGGAGCAGCATTTCATTTAGTGTCAGGCCCTTGAGACTGCCCTGAAGTTGAGTGGGTTTCTTCTTTATGGCCTAGGATCTCGTCTTTGACTTGGGTGACACTATCCACTGGGAAGTTATGCTTTCAGGGAGCAACAGGCCTCTTCAGCTGCTCTCAGATGCTGAGGAGGATAAGGAGTTATCTGACAGGGACTTGGAGGATATGGTGAGTGACCCAAATGATGCCGTGGGGGTGCTGTATGGAACCGGTGTGTTTGCAGGCCTGCCTGCTGCCCTCTCCAGGTCGGATCACTAATGCTCTAGTTGGGCTTTGGTTGGCTCTTTAGATTTTTTTCCTCATCTTGAATAGTTCTGATGTTCTTTGAAGCAGGACCCCAAGTGGTACTTCTGGTGTCCTAAGTGGCTAGGGATCTCTGTAGGCTGAAAACCTGACATTTTTCTGGACACGCTTTCTCTGCTGCTCAGCTTTCTCCTGACTGCTAGATGGAGTTGCCAGCAAGGTGTAGAAATAATGTATGTACTCTAATAAGTTAAAAAATGCTGTATACTGGAAGAAAAAATGTTCTGTTTTCCTGGTGGGAGCACACAGTATGATAAAGCAGGAGAAAGGAACAGCACATTCCTGCCTATTATCTGTACTTCTCAGCCTGCACTCCTGCCTGGGGAGCAAAGTGCCTTCCATGGTCTACGTCAAACAAGCTGGTCATTCGTTTGAATGATGATTGTCACCCTATCCAGTATGACCATTAACTGGAAGGTAATTTCATTAAACTGGAGTAGGGCTGTGCTGTTGAGAGCACGGGAATGCAATAAAGCTCTCCTTCCACGTGCTGCTTGCCTCTGTCCTTGGGCTGTGTGTGACCGACACAGCTCCCCTAACTCTGACACCGTGTTCCCCAGGACCAGTTCTCTGCTAACTGGGCTCTGATCGCTGCTCTGCATTCTTCAGAGCCAAAATGCTTCCTGGCACAGTAAGGGAAGCTGCCAAAAATGCAAATCTCTGCTTCTATTTCAGCAGGAAAAGGAGGAGGGAGATACAAGTTTTGACATGCCACCTTCGTGGGTAGCCCCAATTCAGATATCTCCCAGAGGTACATATTCTTTCTTTGCCTGTTGCTTGCCCCCAGCTAACATTTTAGTGGATGTAGGGCATTTGTTTATCTCGCTCAAGAGTTCTCCCCTCAGGATGAGGGCAGAGCAGTGAAGTGCAGAAGATAGAGGCAGCAGCAGTATTGAACACCTGCCCTCACTGCACTGTCTCATCCCCCTGCAGACAGATACACACGCTGTGTTTCCCTCCTAGCTGAACTAGCAGGAAAGGCTGGACTTTTTGTTACTGCTCTGCACAAGGGACTGCCCCTGCACTATCAAATATTTGCTTTGGGAGAGAAAAGAGTTATTATACTGTTATAACATGATAGCACAACAGGCAGGGTGGGTCTGAACAGCTTTACTGGCAGCTGAACACAATCTCTGGTTTCTCTTAGACCATGTTTTTCTCCCTCTTGAATTATTTTTTCCTGGGGCTGAATAGAAGGGAGTCAGTTTTTCTGACACCTCTCTTGTCCACTGCAGAGTTTGAGACCCGCTGTTCCGAGGGGAGGAAGGTGATCCTGTACAGGAAAGCAAAACTGGAGAAATGGGCACCGTACCTGAATGGAAACGGGCTGGTGCAACGCCTCACCATCTATGCAGACGTGGGCTGTAAGGGGGCTGAGGGGACACACTGGGTGCACTGAGCCTGGGCTGTGCTGATGGGAACTGGGGGGCAGTCACTTTCTGACAATCTCTCTTGTGCTTTCTCATCCTCCTTTCACCTTTGTGAGGGACTTATCTACTGTGTCTTCAAACGCTTCATCATGCTCACTGGGTGTCAAGCCCCAGAACTTTCCGGCATTGATAGGAGTTCCTGACAGAGTTTGAATCTGTTCTACACCCCAGTGGTGAGGCTGTTTGTGTTGCAGGTCAGCTGCTTGGATTTACAGTCTTCAGAGAAATGGAAGATTGGTTTGATTCAATCCAATAGCATCACTATTCCCACTGGTACTGACAGGAGCCATAGAAAGGGGTAGCTATGGACTGTGATATTTCTGTACTCCAAAGCATTATTCTTCAACAGCTGGTCCAAGAAACTCTGCAGATTCCTAAAAGGACGTACAACGTCCTGTCCTCAGCCCTCTTGGACAGTGTACTCTCCCCATCTCTTTTCTCTTCATTAACTATTTGGGATAGAATTTCTCTCCCCTAACTGTCGGGGTGCCACCTTCTCCCCCATGAGCTGATTAGTTCTTGTTGATGGAGAGGAATAAATCCTCTTAAGGTATAACTCACCTAATCCAATGTAGATTAGGATTCGGCTACAAAATGCCGTTGGGCACAGGGCCAGTTCCAGTGGCTGGCTGCTGTGTATCTGGCCCCAGAGTGTATCATCTGGCCCCTGCTGCCTGCGATGGAGTGACGTACGGTGTGAAATGGTTTGTCTCCTCCAGGTACTGAAGTAGCAGAGGTGAGGGAGTGGTTCAAAAACCGAGAGGACAGGTTGGATATGAGAGAAGTGAATAAGCAAACACAGCTGACCACAGACCGCTTCAGCCCAGGACACCTCCTCTGTCTTAAAGGTATTCCAGCTCAGCTGGGCAGCCACTGCAGCTGATGGGACTTCATGGGCATCCCTTCTGGCAGCGGCAGAAGCCCAAAGCTGGGGGGGCTGCAAACGTGTGGGATGTATTGCCTAGATAAATAATATGGTCTCCAGTGGAGAGTAGACAGTTGGCTTCCAGTCCTGGACAGTGCTTCCTTCCCAGAGCAAACCAGAGGAAAAACCCATACCTGTCACATGTATAGGGTTATATAATTTACTCTACTTACTAGAAGTGATGGAAGTAGAAACTTTCTCCTTAGGAGTATATTTGGTCTCTCACTGTTGTGCAGCTGGGGAAGAGAAAGTCCTGCATCAAGTCTGTTGCTAAAGCAGCATTTCATGCCAAGAGGCTGTGCCCATTCCTGGTTTGGGAAGAGCAGGATCCAGGCTCCACTCCCTCACCTTGCAGGACCTCACTTTGGTCCTGCAAAGCTGTCCTCCTGCTCTTAGGCTGTGGAATATTGGTACAGAGCAGAGAGAACATTTCCTTCTTACGCTCTCATTTGATTTATTGGTGCTGAAGAAAATGAGACGTCCTCTGGACACACTGGTGTTCACCATACTACGGTTGCTAACTCTGAAAACATGCATTCTCTTATATCCTTAGCTCACACCTATACGTCGCTGCAGCCTGAGACTGAATATACGATGGAGTTTTACAGTGAGGCACGAGTCGATGGCCTCCAGAAACGTGTTGAAACTCCAAATGAGATGACAGAGTACTTCGTGGGGCGGGATGACTTCCTGCACCTCCGGTACATGGAGTTTGGCAAAAGACGAAAGAAAATACACTTGGCTGGCACCAGAACTGACACTCACTCCCGGCCTATAGTGGTACGGCCAAGGCAGAATCAGAAAAATAGCTGTCACTGTGATATATTTATACTATGCAAAACATAGTGCCTAGGGCTTTAGGCTCGTTTCAGTGGGGACAGCCAAGGCAACAGTCCAGATGGGATGTCCGAGCCTTGTTCAGCTGCTGTGTCTCCCAGTTCCTTGTCTAACAGAGAGCTGTAGTGTGAGCAGTTGTCACAAACTAAATTGAGCAGCTAGAATGATACCAGGAAACTAAGGCTTGGAAAGAGTGTGTCAGAGGAAAAAAAAAAAAAGCTTGACTAGGATTTTGGAATTAAATTTTTACAGGACTCAAAGCTAGTCAAATGATTTTATGTTCTGACTCCAAGCTAGTAACATTTTAGGCTTCTGATGAAGTATCCCATCACTGATTAGTTACAAGCAGGTAATCTTCCTCTCATCAGGTCTGATTTGGGGAACAGAAGAGGGAGGAAATTCGACATCTGTCAGTGTGGTTCAAACACTTCACCTGCCAAAACAGAGCCATGCAGTGGCTGGCCTTTGGACCAGCACCCAGCCTGCTCCTTTTTCCTTCCCTATTTTGGGGAATGTGGGAAATTTTGTTGTGCTCCAAAATACCTTGCTTCCTGCAGTACCCTCAGGCAAGGGCAAGCTAACTTTGAGCGCATACTTGGCTCCACAAATAGGAAACTTCTGCATTGCTTTAGGCAGCTTTGTGCTTTTTTTCTCAAGCACAGGAAAGAACAGTAGGACCATGGGCCAAGAGATGCTGTCATAGTCCAGGCAGAAAAGCACAAGTTTTACTTTGGGTTTTTACCCAACTCTGCAAATCTTGCCAGTTTTCTGTGTTGGCTAACCTGCTTCCATCTCTTTGTCTTCGCCTCTCATTAGCAAATCAAGGAGTGTTTCCACCGAAACCCAGAAAAGCCTGCTGATGAAGATGTAGCAGAACGTGTCTTTCTGATCACAGAGGATATGATCCAACTGACGTATCACCTCAAGGATAAATACATTACTGCCTCAAAGAAGGACTTCTTCAAAGTGGCAGAGGGGGATAGGAAAGGCAGTGAAATAGTCATGAGCCCAGAAATGTGCATCACATACCAGGTATGGAGAAGAAGTACTTATATTTTGAACTCTTTCTACATTCACAATTCACAAAGGGAAGGTGAAATGTCAGTAGAAGAACTAGGAGCATGACAGGCCCTGTGGTGTCCCCCTGCTCCATCTGCCCCCCTCCACACAGACAGCCTCCAGGCTGACCACACGAACACTGTGCTGGAAGCGATGGGGCACACAGGTGTAGTGTAGAGTGAAAGGTCACCTTCCCAGACTTTGGTCATCAGGCAGCGTAGACACAGCCACTGGGATCTTGCAAGATGCTGGTTCAGCAGCTGTTGGTCTCAGTCCTGTGGATTCATAGCAGGGAAGCTGAAATTTCCTCTGCCGTTCTCTCTTGAAGAAGAGACAGATCCCAGCAGAGAAGCAGAGACAGACACCCTGGGTTCTAGCTCCAATTCTGCCATAGACTTTCTGGGTCGCATCATTGCTTAAATGTCCCAGAGTTTACCTGCAGGTGCAGAGGAAGATGCTGAGGCATAATGCAGTGCTGGTAGATAGATAGCCTTAAATGAAAGATATTCCCAAAAAAAGTGGAGTGCTGTCATTAAGGCAAATTCTCTCATTCAGGGCTGGGGGGAGTCGCTCACTAACATCACTGATGTGGGACTGTAACCAGGGACAGAAGTCTGCCAGCAAATTTTGCAGTGATGCTGCACAATTAGGAAAATCAAGTGAGATTGCAAATACAGGATTTTTAATGTTATGCATGTTTTTTTTTAAAGTTTCTATTTTCCACTGGGGAGAATACACAGAACACAATGGCTGGATGAAAGGTTGCCATCCTTCATCCTTTCATCTCTGACCCTACCAAACTGCTTCCAACCAAATAACAGCAGCATCAGCAAAGCACAAGATGTGCCATCTGGCTCAGATTACTGATGGATTCAAAATTGAAAGGACCATGGGCTAGATGTTTCAATGGTGGGAATCAGTGTCACCACATTGCCTGTAGCAGAACTGTGACAGTTTCTGTTAGCAGAGTACCTGGTCCATGCACAGAGAGCACTACTCTCTTTCATGAGCTTATCTGCTTCCAGGCAGGGTCTTCTGAGAAAGAGGAGAAGATGCTCCATCTGTACAAACTGTGGCAGAAGCTAATAGTGGAAGAGAAGCAGCTGAAGCTACAAGTCCAGCAATCTGAAGCAGAGGTAAGGGGGAGTTGTCACACTGTCGTCAGGCACGGCATCGGTTTCAGCTGGGTGGTTACCAAAGCATCCTCAGCATAAGCTGTGATAAAAATAATACTCTGGTGTCATAAAGCTGTTTCCCATGCTCAATTATCAAGCCTGCAACCCAGTCATTGTTCAGCAAAGATGTAGCTTTAATGTATTTATGGCGAGTCACACACTTTCCAGCTCCTACTCTTATTCCTTATTCTCTGGGAAAAAGACAGTTTCAGAGAGCAAATGACAGCATCTAGAAACATATCTGCCTTTTGCCTGGGAAACAAGACCAAAAGAGAAAAGATATTGTATGTAATGTCATATCTAGTTGCTAGGCGTTTCCAGGAAGGCCTAACCAAAATATTGAAGTGACTTTTTGTGGGAGCAGCTGTAGAAAAATGCTTCATAAAATAGATTACTTGTATTGCTAACCACACTGTTACTGGTGTAACAAATCCACGTTCTTAGAAGTCTTTGTAATTACTTCATGACAAGTACAACCATTCTGAAGAAGGAAAAGCTGTTGGATTTTATTTGTTAAAAAATGTTTTGTAAGAAAGAGGAATCCCTCAAATAGCTGGAGAGGGAATATCTCAGCAGGATATGAACATATTTGTACAGATCTTCTACATTTAAGCTTATGCTACAGTTCTTGTACACAGCATCTGCTCTGTTGGCAGGTCAAGCATGTAAAAGTACTGTCATTTTGTGGGAAATCTGACGGTCTTTTTTCTGATTTTTTGGAAGGTGTTAAATATTTTGAAGGTCCGTGAGAATGAAGAAGCTAACGTTAAATTGTCGGTTTCAATTTATAATACAGAGAAGAATGAAAAGAGAAGACAGCAGTATGAAGCCATGGTAGGTAGACTGCATTAATCCCAGTATTTATTACATGTACACAAAGAAACACAGAGTAAGCCTTTTCTTCTGAGGAATTATCTCTGAAGAGCTTTTTGTATCATTAAAATATACTAGGCCAAATCCCTAGCAGGTATAAGTCAGCACAGCTTCAGGTGACTTCCCATGAAAACATAACGTGATCATGCTGTGACCTTCTGACTTTCTGCAAAAACTTGCATTACCGAGAAGAGTTACTGGTTTACTTTATTTAGTTAGTAAAGAAAACAATTAACAAGGGTTAGTTTATAATAGGGATTATGGAAGGAGTATAATAATAGATTCCAAGCTGCATCTTTTTAGCCAGGGCTCATTTAATTAGGCAAATATGCACTTCTTTGTGTGATATAAATCGATTTGCTTAGTTTTCATTATTACTTGCAAAGCTAATTTTGTTCCAGGATCTCTCTTGAGGAATTAATACATTATGACTGTTGTGGACAAATACAAAAAGATTCAAGAATAATTACTTGCAATTTCTCTAGATCTTCAAGATGATTCTTGTGAATGATTTTTAGACTGAGCTCTCCTGAATAGAGAGGTTATAAAAGGTGATATCAGGTTTCATGCCAAACTTCTGGTGTGAAACACAGACAGGGGCAAGGATGCAAGCAGCAGCTATTTGCCAGCCTGCACGCTGGTATCACTCACAATATCCTGTCCTCGTCCATTTCTGTCCAGATACAAATGCATTTTGTAAAACCCTTCTTGCACCTCATTGGATAACACGTGAGAGACATCTTCCTTCCATTCCTACAATCAAGGAAATAAGGAGAAAAGTTAAAAAGGGCAATAGAAAATAAACTACAGAATAAACCCCACATTGGGAAAGGGCTGGTATGCAAAGCTAATGCAAAGCAGTAGTTTTTATCAAACTATAGGGAAAAGAAGCATTATTTCCTCCCTGGGGGCAAGGAGGAGCTTTGGTCTTTGCTTTTATTTTGCCTTATCACAGGATGTTTGGGAAACAGGTAAATGGGACCATGATTCTCTCTGTCCTTTTTCCTCCAGAAGAAGAAAAGGGAGGATAACCTCCCAGGTCCAGGGGAACAGGAACTTGATTACCTGGCACCTTTTCTTATTCAAATCGGCCACAGAGAGAAAATGACCAAGGAGCAGGCCCTGTGTGTCAGAGATGGCTGCCTGACTGATTTTAAGCAACGTCTCATTAATAAAGCTAACATCATCCAGGCTCGCTTGGAAAAGGTATTCCCAGCCACACTCCAGGATGTGCACGTTACTGGTAGGAGGGTAACACACATCCCTGACAGCAGGCAAGAAACAAACCTCCTTTGATACTTCAAGAGAGCCATAAACATGCCTGTATTTTTTTGTTGTTAACATGTGAGATCAAAGAACAAAATAGCTCCAGGGTGAAATTTAATCCCTATCTCAATTGGAGCCAATTTGGTTTCTCCAGCACTTCTTAATTTCAGTGAAGCAACACATTCAGGTTTCGCTGCCTCTCTCTGTTCCATGTTTTGATTCCCCTTGTTTTCTTGTTCTATGAGACCTCATCTCCTCATCTCAGATTTACTGCCTCCCATGAAAACAAACCAGCTCTGATTTGCCGTTTCCTTCATTTCAGCTGCCTGAACTTTAAGTTGCATTTTTGTGCCCCTTTGTTCCTTGCTGTCCTCTCCATCGCCCTGACCTCTGGTTGCTTGCTCCCCCAACAGGCGGTGGAAGAGCTGCAGAAGGAGGACCAGTGGTTTCAGAAAAACCAGAACCGGCTCAGTGCAGAGGAGGAGAGCGACTTCCTCACCCGTCGCTCTGAAACCACATTCCACATCCAGATTCTCGGGCTGAGGCTCCAAAGGTACTGGGGACGGCTGCTTGAGACCAGGGGAGGTCTAGCAGTCAGGTGCCAGCACTCGGCACTGAGGCTGTTGTGTAAAGCATTCTGCTCCCCATCCCAATGCAGTTCACCTCCAACGTACTCCTCCTTGTTCTAGGGAGAAGCAGGCGGCACCACAGAAATACCTTGCTCTTGAAGAGAAGCTGCGCAAGGATCCTCGCCTAGCAGAGCATCTTGGAAACACATAATTTCTTTACTCCTTCACAGCAGATGCTGGAAATCTGTGCTGAAGCCTGTTAGAAGCAGCCTGGGAAAAACAAACAAATGGGAAGTCTTCCTACTTGTCTGCAGTAAATTTTTCGTTGTTATCCGATTCATGGAGATTGTAATGGACTTGTAGCATTCTGCTGTCTTTCTTTCTTTCTCCTCTTTTATTTTAAGGCACATCTACAATTACATCAATTGCCTTCTCTTGCAATTCCATCATGGTTGAGATTTTAATTTAAAATCCTTTGTACAGGCACTAGGGACTTTAGCAACTGCTAAAAAATTAATAATCAGCTAATAGATATTATCAAGGACTAGCATCAGACTAATGCTATTTCCTCTTTGGATGGAGTAATTGGCTTCAGATGGAGTTGTACCACCTCAACCCTCTGATCCAGGCCGGGAGAGCCCGGCGGCGCGGGGGGAGCAGGAGCCAGGGGCTCTGTGCCTGAAAAAAGCACAGGAACGGAGATTGCGGCAGCTCGTAACACGATTCCGTGGCGAGGGGAATCGTTTCCGGGGGACACAGCAGCACAATCGCCGCCGCCGGGCCCTGCGGCAGAAAGCCGGGGAAGGGAAGGGCCCCTGGGCCGCCTCCACGGCACCTCCTGGTCAGGCCGCTCAGCCTCCCCGCAAGCCGAGAGGCGGCGCTGTTCCGCCCCAGCGCGCCACAAAATGGTGGCTCCTGCTTACCGCCCTTCCTATTGGCCGTGCTTGAAAGGCTCCGCCAAGAAGCTGCGTGGTGAGTGGTCGGCCGCTCTACGGTCGCTAAGGCGACCGTCCTTTCTTCAGCTCCTATTGGCCGAGCGGCGTACCGAAACCGGGCAATGGCGGGGCTCGGCGCGGCGAGGTTCAGGGACGCCGGCGGCTCTGATTGGCGGCGCTGGGCGGGGGCGGGGCGCGGCGCGGCCGAGGTTCGTTGTGAGGGGCCGGTTGTCAGGTGTTGTCGGTGTCGCCGTCGCCGGGAGCAAGGGAGTCCGGTAACACCGGAGCTGTCCCTGGTAGAGCTGGGGCGGCCGGGCGGGCTTCGCCGAACGCCGCCGCCACTACTACCACCACCGTTCAGGAGTTTCCTGGGTGGCTCCGCGCGCCGCCCGCTGCTCATCACTGCCCGGTGAGGCTGCGGCGGCCCCGGCAGCACTCCCCACCACGGCACCGCCCGCCGGGCTCCCCGCTGGCCTGTCGCTTTCGTGATGGTCCTCAGCGGTAAGGCCTCGTTCCGTGCCGGGCTGGGCCCCCGCCCCGTGCACCCTGCCCACCGCCTCGGCGCGGCCTTCCCGCCCCTGCTCCGGCGCGGCGGGGCTTCGCCGTAACCCTGGCCGGTGTTTTTTTGCCTGCAGGGTGGCCGAGGAAGCTCGGGTGGATGTCTCGGCGGCGGTAGGAGTCGGAGAGGCCTCTCCGGGAGGAGGAAGGCGCTTCTGCCCTGCCCGTCGGAGAGCCATGGCCGTGGCCGTCACCACTAAGACGGCGTGGAAGCTCCGTGAGTGTCGCTGGGCTGAGGGAGAGCAGAGGAGCTCCCCCGGGGGAGGGGGTGGAAGGTTTGGTTTGTGAGAGGAATCAGCTAATCCCTGTCTTGGGTGTAGATGTCCCGACCCTCTTCCCAGGTTGCTGACCGGAATTATCAATGCCTAGAAATCCTTTTTGAGAACATCTGCATAGTGGAATAGTGTCAGGCCTTTATATTGCTATTTTTCAAAAGGTCGTGGCCTGTATTTTTTGCTGTAATGCCATCCTAAATTTCTAACTGACCCTACGTGACTCTCTTGTAGCACAGGAACAACCAAGGGAGTGATGGAAACCCAGCTCCAGAGCCTGGGCTGTGGCAGGAGGTCCCTTCGGGCTGGTTTAGCCCATTTGGGGTGTCCTTCAGTGCTGGTCACTTGTTACAGAAGGTGCACTGAGCCCTGCTGCCCGAGGGATGCCATGATCTTTGCAGGACCTGTAGGTCTCATGCTTTTGAAATTGCTTTGCAAGAGACAGTAAGAATCTGGGGTTTTTACATTTGTTATTTTTCTCCAGATGGAGCAGTAAACAGTTACTGACTATAATTTCTAGCTGCTTCACTGGTCGCTGATGAGTTGTTTTGTAGGAGCTGTCGAGGAAGCAATAGAAGCAATGCAAAGTGATGGGTTGTTCAGAGCTGCCAGCTTTAGGCTAGTGACTTGGTTTAGAAATTGGCTAGCAGAAATATGACATCCATGATTGCTAACACATTTAGGGAGCAGAGTTAATTACCTTAGTAATTTCATATCTTTTTGAGCAGAAGGCCAGTTTGCTTTGTTTTCTTGTAAGTGGGCAGAAGTTCTTGATCTTTGCTCTGCCCTGCCTTAGCATCCTCTTCAGAGCAAGAAATGTTCTGAATATTAGACGTGCTTTGGTGATGCTAATTAGAAGCTTAGTATTATTGAGCTGGTGGGTGATATCTGATGACAAATACTTCATTTAAAAAAAAAAGTTTGTGGGTTTAAAGGAATTGGCACTTCACCCAGCGAGAGGATGAAGCTTTATGGCCAAGGCTGGCATCAGGTTATAACCCGGCTTTTCTGAACAGCAGTTTGAGTACTTCAGCAATGACTTTTAAACTTATAATATATTATTAAGAATGAAAAAAAGAGGAGGGGAGAAAGTGGAGCTGCTGATGCACTGATTTCAGCAGCAATGATCTGTATCCTTTCAATTTTAACTAGTGAGTTGGTCTGTTAATACTAATTGAACTGTTTGCTACTTTCAAGTCTGTGTACTTGAAGTACAGAAGTACTTCACTTTGATCTTTTGACACAATACAAACATATTTTCAGATTTGCCTTTCTCCTGTAATTTACAGTCCAGTTACCTTTGTAATTTGAAAGGTGTTTCTCCAGCTAAAGTGAACGTTGCGCAGTTTTACTGTCAGAAAAGTACTCAGAGAGTTTGAGATGAAAGTACCTGTAATTATTGCAGCTGCCTAATATCCTTCTGGATTAGTGTTGCGTGTAAATTGATCAAATTGTTCCTCACACCATAACAATCCAAACAAAAGCTGAGTTGATTGCTAGCCTTTTTACAAACAAGTTTCATAGCTATTGGTGTGCAAATCCCATGAACTTTCACAGGAGAGAACTATAAGATGAAGAAATTGGTAAATACATCTGCCAAAAGACCTCACCAAAAATTTGAATGGATTTAAAAATTTGCTATGAAAATGCGTTTAAGCAAAGATACTCATTTGGCTTCTGTTTGGCCCCAAACTTGTCTCTTTCTGATGAGGATTCCTTGGAGTTCTGCTGTTGCGAAGCCCTCTGCATCAGAGCCTCCCCTCCAGCCCCAGTTTTTTAACAAACAGCCTTTTAGTATCAATCACATTTGTTCTTTTGTGCCGTTTTGGACACTTTCCTTTTCCTTCCTTTGTCACAGTTTCACCCTGCGTGTTGCTAAGTTTCACCTGTGTTGCGTAGTGAGAATGTGGCAAAGCCTCTGCCAAAGCTGAGAGAAGGGGACTCCACCTATCCCAGCTGCCCAGCCTGACTTTTTATTGGCTGTGAAAGGTGACAAACTGTCCTACTGCTAATCTGCCAGTTCTCCTCTGGTTGGATGCTCTGCTCCTGCTTTCTAAGAACAGGATTACAGGGCATTTCTCTAGATGACTGCTTATTATTGGCTTACCGAGACCCAACTGGGTAAAGCAGCTTCTGTGAGCAGGTTTCCACAGTTGAGCAAATCTTTTAAAAGCTATGGAGCTTCTGCTAGGGAGAGAAGGGGCTTTTTGAAAGCCGTATCAGCACTGGAGTCATGAAGCTTGGTCGGCAAATGTCTGGAGTGCAGCAGGCAGAGCCAAGAAGGACTGTTTCAAGCATGATAATGGTGTGTCTTCTTATCTGAACTGTGGGCTGCTGCAGCTTGTCCAGTGGAAACTGGAAAACTTTTCTAGCAAGAAGACTTTTCTAGTCATTTGTGAAGGACGGGGTGGGAATTGTTATACTAATCTGTAGCAACTCTTTGTTTTGTGCAGAAGAGATCACGGCTCACAGCAGCAACGTGTCCTCCTTAGTCCTGGGAAAAAGTTCAGGCCGGCTGCTCGCAACTGGAGGAGATGACTGTCGAGTCAATGTATGGTCAGTTAACAAGCCCAGCTGCATCATGGTAAGAACAGGCCTGTTCCCCACTTCTGAGGGAATGGGAATATTAATTCTGAGGTATGGAGGGTGTGAATGAGGGGAAAAAATTGTTGAGTTGTACCCTGTAGTACTTGTGAATAGAGTTTACCAGCACAAAGCTGGATGTCCATATTCTAGCTAAAGATAGGGATGAAATTTAGTAACTGGTGAGACCATTGTCCCAGGGAGAATCTGGGCTGGCTGGCTGCTTCAGCTGTGCCAGTGCTTGCTGAGGTAGTGAATATTGTCCTTCCATTACCAGGCTACAGATAACTAAACGCGGTTTTGTGCAAGGTTAGTTGGTTGTACAGTGCTACAGGGGCCAGTTTTAGTCCCTGAGTTTGCCCTTGTTGCAGGAAACATCCCCAGCAGGATGCATTCCCACCCGTCCCACAGTCACTAACTGTCAGCACAAAGCTTTTGAGAATTGTTTCCTAATTTGCCTGTGGCCTGAGGAAGAGCAATGCTGGGTGCAGCGTGCCAGGAAGAGTAGGGTTGTCCCAGTAGTGATCACTAAAGTGCACCATAAATACATCAACAGATGTCTCTCCTGTATTGAGTCGGTGGTGTGGGAAACCATCTTTAGCAAGTGTCCCTTGTTTAATTAGCAATGCAATAATGTTGTGTTATGGAAGGTATTTCTCTAGCCAGTGTGAACCTTGTGAGGAAGAAATCAGGCAGGTGGGGTCAAAAAGGCTAAAAGGAGTATGCATCTACCTTATTTTTGCATTCATTTACTGAGGTCAAGTGTAAGGAGGTTGAAATGGGTGCAAAAGGAGTTGCACACCTTTGACAGTGCCGTGCTTCTTGCCTGGTATAGCTAAGCTGTGTCTTTCCAGGCCCTGGGCAGTGGCAGGACAGCAGTGTGAAAGCAGAGTATTGCCTTCCAGGAGAAGGAAGGTTAAAGGACTAAATGTCTCTGTGTTCTTTCCATGGGAGCTGTAGCTTGTGTGCTGCCTGGAAACCAGACAGTAGACACTGGTGTTTCTGAGAGGCAGGGACTGACAGGAGCTGCTGAGGGCTTGTGCCATTCTTGCATATCAAAATAATATTGGTTTCTGGTGTTTGTGCTGTATATCCATCTTTGGGGTTGAGATTGTTGAGGATTCCAGATGTGTATGTGTTGGGGAAGAGGAACTTTTTAAGTAGCATTGCTTCCTTCAAGTGTGAGCTCTCTCTCTAAGCAGTGACAGTTGCAGCTGTAGAGTATGTGGAGAGTTTCAGTTGTGCATGAAATCCTAAGAAAGCCCCGTCAGAACAGGCAGCTTTCAGCTGCATTCCCAGCTCTGTACCTGTGCACGGAGCTAGCTTAGCTATTTAAAAAGACCTATTTAAGGACAGGGTAAAGGATTAATCGACAAGCCAAAAATCTGCAACAGAGGTATTGTTTTTCTAGAGCTAGTTTTAAATATTCTTGTTTTAACTAAATATCTTCATTTTCAAAATAGTTACACAATTTGTAAGCTTTTTAGATGCTCAAGGATGAAAGGAGCCACATGCCTGCAGGCTACTGCCTTGTGCCTCAAGTTAATGCCTTGGTACTAGTGCCACACTATCACTGTGACACCCCTGGCTGGCAGCAACATACAGCTCCTTGCTTATGTGATGGTTTTGAAGTACCTGCTTCTGCTTTGATTTTGTAATCAGTTGATGACACTTACGTGACCCATTTAGTCAAACACAGTGCCATTGTGTTTGCACAGCATAATTTTTATAATGTAAGCATGTATCAACCTTGTCTGGGCGTCTGCACCGAATGGTGAACTGCCCATGTCTCTGTTGATGCATCCTTTAAAAGTTAGTCAGCGTGCCCCAGGAAGTGGGACGACGTGCAACATACGTGCCCAGTGCTTTATGCAGTAATGGTCCGTAGGATGCTCTGCCATACTGGTAACTGGTGGGGAAGAAAGGCCAGCGGCAAAACTGGGTGGTCCCTGGCTAAATACTTTAGTCACCAATGGAGTGTAAGCAGTGAGCAGGGCTGTGTCAGTAGCTGCTAATTGTGACTGGTGGTTTTCTTTGCAGAGCTTGACAGGCCATACAACGCCCATCGAGAGCCTGCAGATCAATACAAATGAGGAACTCATCGTTGCAGGGTCCCAGTCAGGGTCCATTCGAGTTTGGGACCTGGAAGCTGCCAAAAGTATGTTTCCATGAATTTTCACTTCTGATAATGCATGGCTTTGGAATATCCTTATGCTTAGTAGCTATGCTGACCCAGAAGGATCCTGGCAGGTTCCACATCAGGAGCCTAGCATTGCTTTCTTCTTGATTTCCAACTCCTAGAGAGCTTTTGTGCACTTTCTGCTGCAACTGTAGAAATGTGTATCCATGCTCAAGCAGAAATTTGTATGTTTATTGTGGAGACTGATCCTGAGGAACTCGTTTCTAGAGTTTTGACCCCAGTCTGTTGAAATCTATATTCCAGATCAGTTTCCATGCGTATATAGAGTAACCAGGCATATAGAATTTGTATTCAGTCTCTCAGCTTAAAATTGTCAACCTTAATCCAAAATTAGATTGGAAGTTTTAAGTATATTAGATTCTGCACAAGTCAGGAATCCCCCATTTGCTGATCTCTTGTTCTTGGGTTCTAACTTTTTTGTTCCTCAAGTAATTTTTTTTTTTCTCCTCTTTTTGCTCTTGCATGACCGTATAAATAGGCAAAGACCTAATTTTTAGTAAATCATAAAAGCTGTGAACTCATTGAGCTCTGATCCTTTAAACGTCAACTGTTGAGTCATGTCTTATTTATTGCATTTTTCTCAAATCCTAGAACAAGGTTGCAAAGGTGTTGTGAATCACTTGAGTGCATGCCAGCAATACCATAAAACAACTGGTTATTTCTTATAGGTCACTACAGAAAGAGCGTGTATTGAAAATGCTTACATTGGCTGAGCTAAGAAGGCAAACAGCAGGTGGCATAAATAATTAAAGGCACTTTTGTCATTGAGACAGTGACAGTTCAGTTATAAAATAAT
Source organism: Scolopax mira (assembly GCA_004320125.1). Lineage (NCBI taxonomy): Eukaryota > Metazoa > Chordata > Aves > Charadriiformes > Scolopacidae > Scolopax > Scolopax mira. Next base: position 16,259 of record BJBW01001464.1, on the reverse strand, counting down.
TTGGCTCTACCAGTGGAGAGTAACTGATCTGCCTGAATTTATTAGGAGACCTGTGAGCCAGTGTCTGTGCAAACGACCGCTCCAGCTCTGGTTTAATTTCTGCCATGGGAATCATCAGACTGTCCTGGATGATGGACGACAGAGAGATTGCCCCTGTTGTATCTGAGCAATTTTTCTTCCTCAAAGTTGAGTTCTGCATTCATCTCTTCTTTCACAGATAGAGTGTACCAGTTCTACTGGTCCTTTCTGGTTTCTGGAATTACAAGGGATGTCATTTGGTTGATGTCTTGCTGAAACACTGATCTTTTTGTTGTCTCAAGCTTCCTGAGTGTCCCTTCCTGGTCTTTGAGAGGCTTCTTGCAAGGGGCAGTTGAAGGAGTTGAGGCAAATATTGGAACCTAAGAGGTGGAAGTAATATGGCTAAACTTCTGCATGCTGTTTGGGGGAAATGAATTGCTATATATTTGTTCCCTATTCCTTCTCCCTGCTCTGCCTCTCCTTTTCCCAGTTCTTCGTACCTTACTCGGTCACAAAGCCAATATCTGCAGCCTTGATTTCCACCCTTTTGGAAGCTTCGTGGCATCCGGCTCTTTGGACACAAACATCAAGGTAAAGCTCAGCTTCCCCTAGAGATTACCCCCGTCACTTGCAGTATCTTTAGTATGAAGAGTGCCAGAATGTGTTTTGTGCCAAGCTGGTAGGTGCTGTATGTCATCACTTCCATGTGTGTGGGCAGGTGTATTTGTGAGTGTTTGTGAAATTGATGCCTGTTTTCAGCGGTAGTTCCTGAGTGTGACTCCTCTGTTGTGGAATGTGGCTCCAAATTAGGTGTCAGCAAGCACGGATGTCCTGATTGCTGTGGATTGCATCTGCTTCATTGGGTTGGTATTTCACTGTAGGAACTGAGCTTCTGGGAGTAAGAAATACCTTACAGAAGCAATTTTTGCTTGGGGAATTAGGTTGTGAAATACCCCTGAAGCAAATGGGGGTGTAACAGCCCCACAGTTCTGTGGTGTTCATCACACAGTGACAGGCAGAGCTCTGTTCTGATGGGACTCTGGGGCTCCCCACGTGCTGCTCTAAGTGTATCTTGTCTTTGCTTTCCTGTAGCTCTGGGATGTAAGAAGAAAAGGCTGTGTCTTCAGGTACAAGGTAAAATGCTTTATTAGTCTTCCAGCAAAGAGGGGAGAAAGATTTCTGTTGAGGACTTTACGAGCCAACCTAAAAACGATTATGTACATTTAACTTCCTCATTTTCCACTTCCATTTTCCATAAATATAAGCTGTGTCCAGTTCATGGAGTGGACTGGCAGACCTCTGCAGGCTGTTGTAAACTGTGTGGGAATGTGAAATGGATATCATAGGAGTTAGTGTGCAGTTGGGTGCATGGAGAGCAGCCATGAATGTTTCTCTATACTGTGACTGATACTACCACGTACTGATGTCCCCACTGCACTAAGATGCTTCTGTTCTTGGTGTCTTTCTCTACCAAAAGAACTTTCTGTATATTCATTTCATTTAGAAGCCAACTTAATGGCACAGCACTTCTATCTGACCACCCATAAATCTGTGTAATTTAAAGTTGATTCTTACTAATTAAGCCAGATCTGTATTTACCATGCTTAAACTGATGTCTGAGGTATCTGGATAAGAGAGATTATACCCATTTAGAGTGGATGGACTCACAGTAGTCTGTGAACTGTGGAGTTTGTGAAAGTGTTGTACAATATAATAACAAAACCAGAATTGAAAGGCAAACACCAGAATTCCGTATTAAAAAAAAAAAAAACAAACCAAAAATAAACAAACTGCCCCCAAAAGAAAGAAAATGCTATGCAGTTTTTTTTCACTTCAGGGTCACACAGAAGCAGTCCGGTGTCTCCGCTTTAGTCCTGATGGGAAATGGCTGGCCTCTGCTGCTGATGATCACACTGTAAAGGTAATTTATTGTGACACCCTCCTTATGTGCCCCTGGGATGTAGGAATGCTGGGATTGTGTTTTACCAGCACTCCTTTATAAACCCCTTTAGTTCATTAGGCACCTGTCTGAGTGCTGGGGCTTTGCAGGGAGCAGTCTGTTGAGGAGTGTCATGTCCAGTGGCCCACCACGGCCAGGGAAGAGCCGCAGTGTTGAAATGCACTCGCCCAACAGCCAGGGAGGTGCTTTGCACGGGAAGGCTCCCGTTCTGATGGAGGTGGAGTTGTGATACCTGAACACTGGCCTCGCTCCTCTCAGTACATGTTATGGAATGCATTGTCTGCTGCACATCGTTTCACCCACCCTGTTTCTGGCTCTGCTCAGTTATTTCAGTAGGAGTGGGTTATCCTACACATTGCGTGTGGTGAGCAGCCTGAAAACTGCTGTAAAGACTGAGCTGAGCAAGAGAAGGAATTCAGAAAAATATGGGCTGAAGCAGCAACATTGCTTATTTCAGATGTGTAGGGAGGAATATGAGCAAAGGACTGCTTTTTGGTTTTGGTTTCACATGAAATAAACCAATCAGTCATTTCACCCTGTATTTTTTGGTGGAAACCAGAGCGCTGGAAGAATGAGTTGTGAAGGGATTCAGAACTTTTAGATCCTAGTTTGTTCACTTTTGAGATATAATGTGCAAGGCGGGTGCCACTGCTGTGTTTTATCCTGGCCTCTAAATATAAACCAGAAGCATATAGGGAACAAATTAAATGGAAAATTTAGAAGACAATAAAAAAGACCCAAAACAACCAAAGCCGAACACCACAAAACGAAAAATAATGCAGCTTTAAATAAATGACTGGGATGGTACTCCTTCCCTAATCATTGCTTACTTTGACAAACTTGAGTCTGTTCTTTGAGGTAGAGCATGAGGACGTTGCCAGAACAAGGAAATCAGAAGTGTATTGGAATTCTCTAACATTAAATCTTTTCAAGTTTCTCTGTTCTTTCCTTCTTCAGCTGTGGGATTTGGCTGCTGGGAAGATAATGTTTGAGTTTACAGGACATACTGGCCCAGTAAACATCGTTGAATTCCACCCCAACGAATACCTTTTGGCTTCTGGCAGTTTTGACAGGTACATAAAGAGAGTGAGAAAGAAGGGAATTGTATGTGTTGTATGTTTCCCAAAGTCCTTTTTTTTTTTTTTTTTTAAGGAATGTAGAAAATAGGAATGTCACACAACTTAAACCTGCCACTGCAAGAGCCTGACATCTCTGCATCAGAGATGTGACATGCTGCTGGCAAGAACATGGAGATCTTGCCTTCTCATCCAAAATTGATGGCACCTTCTGCCACACTAGAAAACAACACGATGCCTTGAGCATCTCACTGATGCAGCTGACATTCTATCTGCACAGCAGGCTGCCCTGCTCAGCTGGCAGGGTGTCCTTCGAGCTCTGGGTCAGGTCTGAATACCTATCTGGGCTGGATTCACAGCTCTTGGCCAGACCAGCCTTCTGTATGGGTTCATCATGTGTGCACAACAGCTAAAGTCATTCCAGCTGTTAGCATGTTATTTCAATTCTGGATTCTACAGTGTGTTTCTAGAGAGGTGAGTGACGATTATTTTGTTATGTTTTGTGTACAGGACTGTTCGGTTCTGGGATTTGGAGAAGTTTCAGGTTGTGAGCTGTATTGAAGAGGAGGCTACTCCTGTCAGGTATGTTAAATTCTCACTGTGGTATGCTAGGCAGAGACTAAAGAGTTGGAAAAGGGAGGATTTCCTGAAAGAGAGACTTCACTGGGATGAAGTTTGGGCTGCTGGAGATGTTGCAGAGATGAACAGCAAATGGTAGGTTTGTTGTTAGAAATGGGGCTGGAGGTGTTCACTGAAGTCAGGGATACAACCCTGGGGTCCTTGTGGGACGATGCAACGTTAGAAAGCTGTGCCTAATTCCCCACCTGCCTTCCTCCCAGATGTGTACTCTTCAACCCAGATGGCTGCTGCTTGTATAGTGGCTTCCAGGATTCGCTGCGTGTGTACGGCTGGGAGCCAGAGCGCTGTTTTGATGTGGTCTTGGTTAACTGGGGGAAAGTGGCCGACTTGTCTATCTGCAACAACCAACTGGTAAGCCACTGCTCCCAAGGAGGGGGGCAGGCCACTGTGAAACAGAGATAAAATCCTCCTGCCTCCTTGCAGGCCTGCTGACCTTTGAGCTTGTGTCAGACTTTAAGTGGCCAGGGCTCACAGTGGGCCCAGCACTTAAACAGAGCTTGTGTGCTTTTGTTTTCAGCAGCCTTGTGCTCTGCTTCATATTTCTTTGGCTTCTAAAGGAAAGAACTGGCACTTGGTTTGACCAGTATTTAGAAACTATGGTTGGCAAAACTTTTTATCGTAGCCTGTCATAAAACACTGTCAGCTTCAAACTGAAAAAGCCAAAGTACTGAACTGAGAGATTCTCTGGGTTGCTCAGGGTCACTCCGTCATGCCTGTTCTCAAAACAGCTGGTGTGTACCCCATCTCCCTGGTGAATTACTTTGATTTTTTGCCTCTGCAGATAGGAGTTTCTTTTGCACAAAGCACAGTCTCCTCCTTCGTTGTGGATCTCAGCAGAGTCACAAAGTCGGGCTCCATCCCTCATGGGCTGATGAGGGATGATGAGCCTCTGGTGCTGCCTACCCCCATGGGGTCCTCCCTTCGCCGCATCTATGACAGGCCCTCAACTAGCTGCAGCAAGCCACAAAGGTGAGCGGATCTGCTGCTTGAATTTCAAGGTGTTAAGGAAATGTACAAGAAGCTTGGTGCTCTTGCTCTCTCCGGCAGAGTCTGTGACCTTGCCCTGACAGCCTCTCTTTTTCCACAGCAGAGTGAAGCACAACTCGGAGAGTGAAAGGCGCAGTCCCAGCAGTGAAGATGACCGGGATGAGAAGGAATCAAAAGCTGAGATCCAGAACCCAGAGGATTACAAAGAGATCTTCCAGCCCAAGAATGCTATCTGTCAGTACCAGGCTTTATTGTGCTTTTGAGTGGTGTTTGGATTAGAGCTGTAGTGAGTGTTGGCTTACTGTAACAGAGGCTTTGCCTGCAACTGGGAGAGTATAGAAAACTTACTTAGTATTCTGTGCTTGGATGTTGAACCATGAATTGTGTTGATTGAACTGCTGGAAGGTGGGACCTTTACTAGGGTGCAATGAATTACACAGGTCAATTTTGTCCCTCCCATCCATGAAGGCTGAAAGCCTTTGGTTAAACTCAACAATAGTGTCAAGGCTTGAGGAAGATAATGCTGTTGCTGTATCACTGACTGCCTTAGTGTGTGGGGTTGTTGGAGATCCCGCAGTTCCATGGTTGATTTATTGCTCATCTGTAGCCTTGGACACTCCTTCATGGGTTTGCTTTTCTTCTTCCCCTTTCTTTCTCTAGGTCGAACTCCTCCTCGAAACAATGAGCCCTTTCCTGCCCCTCCTGAGGATGGTGAGTATGCAAATGACCCCTTGGTGGGAATGGGGTTAATGGCCCTCAAAAGAGGGAGAGATGCACATCTGCATAAGCAACTGCTTGTAGTCTAGCTGTAGAGAACCTTTTCAAATTCTCTTGAAAGGAGCAATCAGTTTCTGCTTTCCCCCTTCTTTTCATGTTGGTAGAGCCTGTAACCGCAAAGGAAGCGGTGAAGCCCAGCCAAGCTGCAGATGTCCAGGCCCCATTGCCAAAGCAAGAACTTGTACGTACTGTATGATCTGTTAAAAACTGCTTGTGCTTTCAGTCTGAAAGATAATGTGAGTGCTGGAGACTTTATGATTTCTAATCAAGCTGATTCCTTTGCTGAAGAGCAGTAAACGTGCAGCTCCGGTCTTCGTCCTGCCATGTGTCTTGCCTGATCCGTAGAATCAAAGGCCGAGCCTCCAGCAGGCAGTGGTTCTATTGCTTTTTTAACTTCTTGCACTTGCAGTGATGTTTCTCCTAGCATCTCAAAATTGAGGCACGCTGAAGAGAACCAAGTGCCAAATTCCTGCAAGTACTTGAACTTGAGGCTGTTTTGTAGCCAAAATCACAAGCAGCTGGTGGGCCAGGATACATTATGCTGTCTTCTTTAGAATTCCCTCTTTGCCTTCAGGTTGCCCATGGCCCTTTTCCCTAATTTTAGATGCTTATAACAATGGCAGCACTTGGCATTTCTGCTGGAGCATCTCCATGTTCTTTGCAAACCTTAATTACATCTTGATATGTATCTGAGAGATACTTTATTGCCTCTGAAACTGCTAGCAAATTGGAGACTGCTTCCACATTAGTGGAAAGCGGGTCAGGATAAAGGGACATCAGACTAGGACCAGACCGTTGCTGCTAGAGCTTTCATCCCAATTTCTCTTGCAGCCTGAACCAGTTCAGAAGCCACCAATTGCCTCCTCAACTCCTTTGCCCAGAACAGAGCCATCGGTGATTCCTGCAGCCAGGAACGAGCCCATTGGCCTGAAGGTCTCTGACTTTCTACCAGTAAGTGTCTCCTCTGGACAGAAGTTTCCAGTCAATGTCTGTGTTGGGTGGCATCAGAAAGGGGGTTCTCTGGGATGCAGGACTGCAGCCTGCAGTCCTCAGTACTGAATGAGAACATGCAACCTCCTGCTTTCCCTCGGCTCACTTGGTGCTTCCCTTCCTGACTCACTCTTCTGTCTCCCAACTGCTTTGACTTGCAGTTCCTGTGGAATTGGCACCCCTGGGATTGACAGCGGTGCTGGTCCATGCTCACAAGGAATGTGGTGTTGAAGCAGAGTAAGAGATGAGACAAAGACTCTGAGCCATCTAGAAAGTGATTAATTTAGAAACTTGGTGTGTGCCACTGCACATACGTAAGTGTTTCAAGAGTCTTTCCCTCCTGCGTCTCAGAGGCCTCTTGGTCTCGCTCAGGAGCATGTTCCCTGTCCTGAAAAGGGAGAAGGACCAGAGCACCCTTATTACAACAAACTCTAGATGTGGGCAGAGGAAGAGAGATTGCAGCATGGTGTGGATGGGAATCAAATTAGAAGTCTTAGAAATTGTGCAAGATTTCTGCTTTGTAATATTTTTTTTTATTTCAGATGAGCATTTCACATAAAAAAACCCCAGGGTTTTGATGAAGAATCTTTTTTCATGCAGACTTACTGGTTTTGAAAGTAGCTTACTTCTAATTAACGTTTTAAAATTTTGAGACTTTTTCCAAAGCTTCAAATGTTTGTGATTGACCCAGTAGAAGAGGCAAAAGAGAAGTAGCTGAAATTGGAACACATTGAGCACTTCTGTTTCAAAATGTTCATAAACAGTTTCTCCACTGGGTTAAAAACTGGCTGGAGGGCAGGGCCCAGAGAGTGGTGGTGAATGGAGTGAAATCCAGTTGGTGGCTGGTCACCAGTGGTGTTCCCCAGGGCTCAGTACTGGGGACGGTTCTCTTCAACATCTTTATCAATGATCTGGACAAGGGGATTGAATGCCCCCTCAGTCAGTTTGCAGATGACACCAAATTGGATAGGAGTGTTGACTTGCTGAAGGGTAGAAAGGCTCTGCAGAGGGATCTGGACAGGCTGGATGGATGGGCTGAGACCAACAGGAGAGTTTCAATAAGGCCAAGTCCAGAGTGGTTGGAACTGCCCAGCAGGAGAAGACCTGGGGGTGTTAGTTGACTGTTGGCTGAGCATGAGCCAGCAGTGTGCCCAGGTGGCCAAGAAGGCCACCAACATCCTGGCCTGTATCAGGAACAGTGTGGTGACTAGGACCCAAGAGGGATTGTCCTCCTGTACTGGGCACTGGTGAGGCCTCATCTCAAGTATTGTGTCCAGTTTTGGGCCCCCTACCACAAAAAAGACATTGAGGGGCTGGAGTGGGTCCAGAGAAGGGCAACGGAGCTGGTGAGGGGTCTGGAGAACAAGCCTCATGAGGAGAGGCTGAGGGAGCTGGGGGTGCTCAGCCTGGGGAAGAGGAGACTGAGGGGAGACCTTCTTGCTCTCTCCAACTCCCTGAGGCTGTAGAGAGGGGGGGTCGGTCTCTTCTCACAGGTCACAGGTGACAGGACAAGGGGCAATGGCTTCAAGTTGCCCCAAGGGAGGTTCAGGTTGGATATTGGGAAATATTTCTTTCCTGAAAGGGTTGTCTGGAATGGGCTGCCCAGGGAGGGGGTTGAGGCACCATCCCTGGAGGTGTTCAAGAGAGGAGTTGAGGTGGTGCTGGGGGACATGGTTGCTGCTTTTTGTTTGTTTGTTTGGGGGGTTTTTTTGTTTGGGGGCTCTTTTTGTTTGGGGGCTTTTTTTTGTTTGTTTGTTTGGGGGCTTTTTTTTGTTTGTTTGTTTGGGGGCTTTTTTTGTTTGTTTTCATTGGTTGGACTAGATGATCTTAAAAGGTCCGTCCAACCTAGTGATTCAGTGATTTTGTAAAACAATCTGCAAGGCAGTCAGTGTTTCCAGTCCCTCTACCCCAAAATCAGCTCTTGTGTGCCAGAGACAGCTCCTGCCCCTCTGTGCCCCCCAGCTCCCTTACGTTTCTCCATTGGTGTCTGTACTTCCAGGCTGTGAAAAACCAAAACCAGAATGAGCTCGTGGATGAGGAAGCCATGTCCCAGATCAGGAAAGGCCACGAGACGATGTGTGTGGTACTCACCAGCCGCCACAAGAATTTGGACACTGTGCGGGCTGTATGGAGCACCGGTGACATCAAGGCAAGGACGTGGGATACCTGAGGCTCATGGGGGGAGCAGCTGAGCCACGTTTTTGGCTTGTCTGGGGCCGATTCTGCCTCTCACACAAAATGCAGGGTCTCACATCTTTTTTTGTCCCCGTGGTGCACCGCAGAGTAACGCTGTGTTCCACCTGCGGTTGGATTGCCACAAAGAAACATGGAGAAGACTTTCTGATGGGAGAGCTGTCTTCTCTTCCCTAGCCTGCTCCATGTTTGCTGGACTTGTTTTTGAAAAGCAGCACTTCATACTATTGCATTACTGCAGCCAGTTTGAGCTTTGCAATAGGTGACTTCCTCTCCCTTTCTCTCTCAGAACTCTGTGGACTCTGCAGTAGCGATCAACGATCTGTCTGTTGTCGTGGACCTCTTGAATATTGTCAACCAAAAAGCGTGAGTCCTGGGTGGGGGCAGCCCCTCGGGTCCCCGAGAGCCACCTGGCTGTGCTCGGGGTGCTGGGTTGTACCCACCACACTCCAGTGGGGGATGGATGAGTCAGATCTTCACGTCTGCCATGCAAATAACTGCTGGAATTGTGTGGGGCTTTTCTGTATGCTAATGATGTCTTCCAAGGAAAATGGAAGTCTTAAGGCTTCATAAAGTGGTTCTGCTGGGTCAGTAAGTCAGACCCTCCCACTTTCTGTCACAAGGGGGAGACAGTGAACTTGTTCAGTAAACTTGGGTGCTGCTGCCTGGACTTTTTTGCCAGAAAGTATTGTTTATGTCGCCTCAGTCTCTGGTCTCAGAATGTGTCTGTCTCTTTTCAGGTCACTCTGGAAGCTGGATTTGTGTACTATAGTCCTGCCGCAGATAGAGAAACTACTCCAAAGTAAATATGAAAGGTAAGGCCCCAAGAGCGTGGTGTGCATTGGGGAAAAGGTGTGCTATTCATAGGAGAGCTCCATTGGGATTTTGTAGCTAAAAGAAAATCCTGAAAAATCACAGCAGATGCAGTATAGTGCTGATATGATGCCTGGAAAAGAGCAGTGGAGTAGCCAAGTGTGTCGGGGAAAAGATATGGATGTATGCCTGGGCAAGAGGAGTGGGGTATTGAGACTTGGTGTATGTGTGGTGGATTGAAGGCAGCTCTGGCAGCCAGGAGGGGTCAAATTGATGTAGAACAAGTGGGCTCTGTGCTCTGATAGGAATGAAACTGTTGACTTGAAACAATGGGAATAAAGTCCTGCAACAGCCTTGGTATCACTTGGAAGGTTGCTTTGAACCTCATTGGTAGGCGGTTAAAAAAAAAAAGAAGTGGCTTTTCTCAAGATGGAGTTTCTGCCTGCCCTTCCTACTGGGAGAGAGGCTTTGGAGAGGCTGAGTTCCCTCAGCAGGACATCTCTGCTCTTGAGTACAAGGTCCCACTTAGCAGGCTAAGGACTCTTGTTGTCAGCACTGACTCAAACTGAGACCATGTTGGTACTTGGCTGTTGCTCTCCTCAGCAGGTTACAGGCAGTGGAAGGGGGTCATTTGAGTAGATCCTCCCTGGTGAGGAGATGTGAGTGAGGACTGTGCTGGGAGGACAGGAAGGACACTCAAGGGGAACCCGATTCTCTGTTTGTCTTTCAGTTATGTGCAGACTGGCTGCACCTCCCTGAAACTCATTCTCCAGAGGTTTCTGCCACTGATCACAGACATCCTTGCTGCACCACCTTCTGTTGGAGTGGACATCACCAGAGAGGAAAGGTGAGGCACTTACCTCCACTTCCTCCCTTTCTCTTGGGTGAGCTTTGCTCCTCTCTTTAGAGGCTTTGATACTAGACTGGGCATGCCTTCCCTTTTGTCTGCAAACACCAAACCCTCCCACTCTGAGAAAAAGAGTAAGGACTGCTTTTCCCCTCCTTCACTCTGTATTTAGTCATAACTAAACAAAGTGTGAGAATGTCAGGAGTAAAACCACCCTGTGGCTTCACCCTCCACCTCACAAGACTTGTGAGTTGTCAGCCAGGCCCTGGATTTCCAGTTCAATTGCAGGTTATCTCTGCTCTGAGAACTGGCCCTCCAAAACCAGCACCACCTTCCTCCCTGGGCCAAAGGGGAAGAAAGGAGTGAAAGAGCCCTTTTGTGGATGCCATTCTCCTGTGTCATCAGGATGTGGGCTGAACATGTGGTGTTTCTGCAGAGCCACGCTCACATTTCAGCCTCTTCCAGGCTGTTTGTGGTGTTTTCTCTCCTGCTTGAGTTGCACTTTTGGTGCTACAGGAACAAACACCTCTCTTGAGCATCTGAGGATTCATGCTGTGTCTGTTCTCTTTGCAGGCTCCATAAATGCAAGCTGTGCTACAAGCAGCTGAAAAACATCAGCAACATTGTCAAGAACAAGTCTGGGCTCAGCGGCCGCCATGGTAGTGCCTTTCGGGAGCTGTATCTCCTCATGGCTGTCCTGGAGTGACGGCTGCCTCTCCTCAACGTGCAAACACAGGTGGCCAAGCACCCCCTGCTCTTGGTCTGGCTGGATTTTGCCACTTTCTGTGTATCCATCTTCCCCTTGCAGCACGGCAGGGAAGTGGAACCTTGCTGGCTGGTCACTTGCCCAGCGACGGTGCCTTATGGGCCGGATGGAGGACATTAGAGGGGACAGGCCAGTGCTGTTGAGGGGACCTGGCTGGCAGAGGGCCCTGCAAAGGCCCCGTAGGGAAGCGGCTTCATTTCAGCTTTTCATCTCGGCACCAGTCTCTTGGCTGCTCTGTCTCTGTGCTGGCCTTTCCCTGGCAGGAGGGCTCCAAGCCTGCTCTCACCCCTCCTTCACCCGTGAGTCTTGTTGGTCCTTGTCCCTCGGCTCTGGGGCTGCCTGGCCCTGCTCTCTTTTTGTACCCCACAAAAGCCTGTCCATTCCCTGCAGAAAAGACATTTTCAACTGCCCATGTGGGACCAACCCCTTTTGGCTTCATCAAATGTGGGCCAGGACTGTGCCACCCTGCCTGGTGCAGTCTTGAGAACCCCTATGGAGAGGAGGCTTCTCGGAAACCCCTGCTGGCACCTGGACCACAGAAGATGAATTTCTTCAGACTGTTGCTGGGGCCTGAGTTCTGCCTGGATCTGTTAATGGATGTGACTGAAACAGGACTTCTTATATGTGTTTTGTCTTTGCAGATGAGGATTTGGGAGGGTGGAGGAAGAGAGGGACATGGACTAACGTCTTTCTACGTCCACTGGATCATTCTTAGAGGGCTTTTTTTTTTTTTTTCTTCTCCCCCAATAAATGTCTGTCAGAACCTTTCTGTCCCTCTTTCTTCTTTTCCTGTGGGGAAAGAGGTTCCTGTTGTTGCTTCCCTTGTTCCTCCCAGCCTGTCTCCCATTTTATACCCTGGAGCCTGTCCTCCAGGAGTCTGTAACTTATAATGAATTTTATTAAAAAGATTTGTAACTTTTTTTTAAAAAACAGTTGTGTTAAATGCTTGACTCTTGAAGTAGGGTTCACCTTGACACAGCTCCTGGCTGGGAGTGTCCAGGGAAAGCAGGAGTCCCAGTAGCATGTCCCACTGGGAGGCTGGGGTAAGTGCACGCAGGGAGCAAGGGGGAGAGACAGCACCCCCCTGGTGGCTCACAGAAACCTGGGGGAGGTGTCACTCTGCCTTGGGGTTCCCAGCCCAAAGAGCACAGTCATTGTTTGTGGCTTGTCCTTCTCCCTGGGCTGATGCCCATCTCTTCTACCCAAGGTGTGAAAAGTCTTCACCAGCCCCCAGAGGTGGCAGCAGCGCAAGATGGAGCAAGATGCTGCAACACCGGGGTTTACTCAGGATTTAATAACTCCCTCTCCTGCTAATTAAGGGAGGGTGAGAGTTGTGGTCTGGGGGGGGGGCTGTGCTGGCAGCATCCTCTGGGGGCAGCTGCAGGAGAAGGGATGGAAGGGGCTTTTCTGGCCGAGTGCTGAAGGAGCCCAAGGGAGACGCTGTGCAAGGGGGAGGGAAACAGCAGCACAGGAGGACTGGCTTTAACAGTTTATTTAAAATAAGTTTTGTTACAAAACAGGATTATTTTTTTAAAATTATTAAAATACATAGAAACATCTAATCTTACAAAAGGCTAAATTTATTTTTCCCTTTTTTTCTTTCTTTCTTAAATAGAATATGCTGTGGAGGAGTGGGGGGAGAGGGGCTGCAGTGGGAAGGAGCTGTCAGTGCATCCAGCTGGTTCTTTGCAGCAGGAGGAGGTGCTCTCACAGGTGAGTACTCGGAGGGGCAGGGGGCAGTGCCATCTCCTCCCACCCCCCATCAGCCACCATCGCCACCCATAAGCCAACAAGCTTTTGGCCTGGAGCTTTAGGTTGTACTGTGGTGGTCTTTTGTTTGTTTTCCACTTGTTTTTCATTCCAAGACCATGTAAACAGGGTATAAATATTTCAAACGCTTTCATTTCGACCATGCTGTGATCTCTCTTTGACAAGACAACAGGTAAATAACTCTACAATAGCTTCATTCAAGACCACTAAATCTACCCTGGTGCCAGGGAACAGGGGCAGCCCTGCCACTGCCCCCCTCTGTGCCAGGGGTCCAGCGTGGGGACTCATGCACAGCACCAGGGCCCTTCATGCAACGACGGGGCTTAAAAAACCTACAGGTACAGGAGCTACTGGGATTTTTATTTTTTTTCCTGGCTTAAAAAAAGGAGGAGATGCTGCTTCTGAAGACAGCTCCTCCGGACACAGTCGTGGGGGAGCTGTGGCCAGGCTGGCCCCGTGAGGGCAACAGGTAAGTGTTGGGGGGGCTTGCCCAGCTCTGAGCACCTCCTCTGGCCAGACACCTACGCTGTTGTAAAAACAAAGCTGGAGCGAGGGAGGGAGCACCCAGCAGCTCCCCACTCTGAAAACAAACCAAAAAGGGAGCAGATCAGTGCCCCCTAGGCTCAGCGCCCCCCACCCTGAGATGGGGGTCCAGCTGCTGGCAGACTCTGGCCATGCACTGCTCATGGTGAGAGCTGCTGTCCCGCTCTGGTGGCAAAGGGGTGGCACCAAAGCCTTGGTGTTCTCCAGCCAGCTCTCTGTAGCACCTTGGTGCCAGGGCTGGCACTCGTCACACGGGGACCGGCCTCAGCTTCCCTGGGGGGAGACAGCCGTGGGTCACAGTGGGCAGGGGCCACGGCTGTCACTGCCCCAGCCCCGTCCAGCGCCAGCTCAGCAGGTGCTGTGTTGAGCATACCATAAGCATCCCCACCAGCACCCCCGTGCGTGGCACAGCCTGGCACCCCTGCCCTGCCCGGGAAGCGGGGCCAAAGCAGAGCCCTCCACCGGCTCCCGGCCGTGGACACACTCACCTGGCAGCCAGGGCTGCCCCTAAGTCAGGCTGGAATTGAAGGGGAGAAAGGTTCAGCCCCAGGCAGTGCCCTGCAGCATCACTCCCCCCACCCCCTGCAGTGCACCCCAGGCTCCCACCGCTGCCCTGGCACCAGGGTGCTCTTTGGGAAGCCTAACCAGGCTCCTGATGGCTAATTAACCGGTACTTAACAAGATGATTACAAATCAGGCTCTGCCTGCCAGTCCCTGGCTGCCATGGGGCCAGTGCTGGAGCCTGCTCTGCTGGACCCCAGCTGGGCACGGGACCACGGTGCCCCAGCACCCACCTGAGGCCTGGAGCTTCCTGCGAATGGAGGCGGCGCGGCTGGAGAGCTGCCCTGGACCAGGGGACGTATGGCCTCGGCCAGCGGGTGCTGCTGTCCCTGGAGAGTCACCCTGGGGGGAGACAGGGCACAGCCCCAGGGTCAGTCCATGCCTGTCCCCAGAGGGAAGGAATGGGGTATCATGGGGCTGCTGTAAAACAGGGCTTGGAGTCAAATCATAGAATCATACAGGGTTGGAAGGGACCTCTGGAGATCATCTAGTCCAAACCCCCCACCAGAGCGGGTGGATCTAGAGCACCTTGCACAGGAACCTGTGTCCAGGCAGGTTTTGAA
>BJBW01001463.1:185806-195889 GCA_004320125.1 Scolopax mira | reverse complement strand
GGCCTCATCGAGCCTCACCTTGAATGTCTCCAGGGAAGGCAAGCAACTTCAGACATTCAAAGGCCAAAGTGCTAAGAACAGGTTGCCTTCATTTTCTTTATCATTCATTATTGAAGTGGCTGCTTGTAATATTTAAATGGGTCGGCCAAGTCATAGCATTCCCTACAGAAAGTCATTAGTGCTCATTATCTTATGACAGCTACCCTACCAGGCAGGGCAAGTGGCATGTGCAATGTATCAAGGAGGATGGGTTAAGTGACAGAGACAGCAAAAAAGAAGAAGGAGCTACTTACCACTCAAAGAAAATTGCTCCTTTCATCTTACCAATAGCTTCACAGTTGCCCATAGGTCCTTCACTGGTAGAATCATCCAAGGCTCCTTCCAGGAAATAAATGCTTACATAATTTGGGGACTTTGTGTTTTCAAAATCCTGAGCTGGAAAAAAAGTAGTTTTGGGTTTGGTCTGAAGTAGCAATGTCTGGATATGTGCTTGCATTGATACCACTGGCATTGAACTCTGGGATGTTCTTTTTTTGATATTGATTTGCATTACTGGTCCTATTCCTCCTAAGTTCTAGAAGACAAATAGAAAACAGCCTAGTTACAGCTAAACAGAGTGCCTTAGTGGCATTTGTTTTCTTTTTATTTGGTATGACACTTCTCCTAAATTTCCTGAGCACTACTGGCAATTCAGACCTACACTGCACCAGCCAAATATTTTGTAAGATTTTAAGCATTCAGCAACCTTTTTCTTTTCTGCTCCGAGCTCCCCCAGCCAGGCAAGGGCTGTCTCAGGCGTGTGGCTGGTAGCTACAGCTGGGCACAGAGCTAATCACAGCTACCGCACGGCACCTGGCTCCTGGCCTTTAGCCTCTAATTACAGTTTGGCACTTAAACTTGCAAATATTGATTGGTGAAACATTTTATGATAATCATGTGGAAACGTTTAGCTGCTCGCTCCTTAATGATATTACTGGAAACATTTTGTAGCTCATTTGGCCACCCTATCATCTTGGCACTTAGAGGCTTCACCTTCATACAAAGAAGCTCACGTTCCGCAGAGGACTTCACACCTAGGCTGACAGCCGCCAGCCATTTACACAGATGCCTAATGTTCTGCATAGAGCTCATTTTGTTCTGGCAAAGAGAATAATTTGAGTGTAGAAAGATAGCAATATGCTTAAACAAATAGAGACACATAACTGGGTTCGTACACGGGCATAAAATGAGGGTTACGACTACAAAGAGGAGGGAGTGATAGCAAAATATAAAAGTAAAAAATAAACATATTACAATTTTATAATACTTCACGTTGTCTTAGAATCACACATGCTTTTCTATTTTTTCATTTTTTTTTATCACCTAGGATAATTGTGTACAAATGCCTTCATTATGTTGGAGAGATAATGTACTTCAGTAAAACGTCCATGTTTCCTCTAGAGTATCCTCATTCATGTTGGCTTGAAATCCTTCTGGGATATTTCAAATCCCACAACAACATACTGCAGAATTTACAAAATTTCTTTGATATTAATACTCTGATAACAGCAAGGGAGCTCAACAATAAGAAAGGATCTATTGTGCTGGGAGCCCTAGCAACAGTGTTCCAATCTCAAAAAGGTTAATCCCCCATTTCATTGCATCCTGATGCCTTGCTGATAGTCCCCACCAAAAGTGTTCATGTGCAGCCTTCTGCAATTTCCTGAAGACAGATTGATTCTGGTTTTGGGGGTGGGGAATGTTTCCTTAATTCAAATGACGAAAAATGAAAATTAAATTGGTTCAGTAAAAAACAAAAGAATTCTACAGGGCAACCCCCCTTTTTTTGTGTGTGTGAAATGGATTTCATTAGAAAAAAGCACAGAGCAATACAGCAAGCTGCTGAAGATGACTGGGATTAAAGAAATGTTTGAAACTGTTCATGTGAAAGGATCTAAGCAAAGACTAGTGAACAGTGGATTTTAATGATTATATTAAAGAAGTAGATGAGCTCTGGGACAGATGCTTTATTCCAGATCTTTTATAATATGTCTTCATTTTCTCTGCTTTATTTTATATTACCAATAGAAAAAGTGGGTTTTTTTTTAATTGCACATTAAGCTAATGAGTATCAGGAAAACATGTCTTGTGCTGCATGTTACTCAAATGTGAAACATGAGCTTTCTTTGCAGTTTTGCTTTATTGCTAAACACTTCTAAAATTTCTTGAATGTTGAGATCCAGGATCACAGCTGGGAAATGGACACAAAAAACTGAATAACTCTTTACTAAATAACCGTGGGAGACACATGGATCCTTCTGCTTGACTTTTTTGTAGTTAGAAACGGTACCTAGATCCCTATTTTAGACATCTAAGCCACCCTCCCTTCTTAACTACAGAAAACAGTTGTATGGAAATTCAGGCCATCAAGTTACAATGGTTGAGGGAAAGTTTTGAAGGGGCGTCTTTTTCTCACTGGCTAGAGAGGCAAACCTGTGCTAGCAGTGGATATTCACAGTACGGTGTGTAAGTTGTTGCCAGTGTATACTTCAATAAATCAGTCCAGATTTCAGTGATTCAACCTGCAAAGTCTCAATGACGGTACCTAAAGGGGTACATTTTCCTATTGTCAACATTGCATCCTACCAAGACTACTGAGAAATTCAGGAGAGTCTTCAGTGGTCCACATCCACTTTCCTAGCATGTGAACTGCCAAGTCTCTGAGACCTCCTCCTGCTGCTGCTCCAAACGGGAGTTTTGCCAAGGCAGCCCAGCAACCCTCAGCTTTTTGTGTCCTTACCCTCAGTTGGTCCGCTGCCCAATAACGAAACAGGCAGCTCAAAGAATTCACCCTGCCAACCCAAGGCACACATGCACGTTTCCCTGGTGGAAAGCAGAGGGTTGTTTTTTTTTTCATCATGTCTGCAGAGTCAGTAAACAACAGGCTCTGGCAGCTGGTATCCCTGCGCTGTCTTGGATGGCCCTGGAGATGAGGGTAGACTGCAGGTTCATACCTGCTCTAATTTACTCCCTGGAGTTTCACAACAATTTCAGTAACAGTGACTAGAGAAGCTGCACAAATATCTTACTAAGGTATGTTTGGCCTTTAAGCTTTAAAAATCTTGAACAGCCCTCATTAAGTGATCCATATACAGCAAACATTTAGCATTGTGTATATACAGATTGCTTCTTGCGTCTCCAAAGAAACTGTGTGTTGACATTTAGATGAATGTTCAGATTCTTTTCTGTAGAGCATGACGCAAAGCTAAAGAGTCTGATCACAATAGAAGGTTGGTTTTTTTCATTATTTGTGAAAACACTTTGAATACTCAGTGAATTAGAGATGATCTTTCTTTCAAGCAAATCTGCCTTCTTAAGAAAAATAAAGTGTGGAACTCGCAGTACATAGAACTATTTCCCTCATTGTCTAGAAATCAAATATATTTTCAAATTTGGAAATGAGGCATGCCATCATTAGAGACACTGCAGTTAGTTCCAAAGGGAGCTGACAAGTAGCAAAATATATTTTACAGATATCTTTATTATAACTGTTCTTGTAACCAGAACTGGAAAAAAGTCTCCTCAAGCGGCCGAACAAAAAAAAGAACACAAAGAGAAGATAATTTTTTTTAATTTTTTTTTGCTTGTAGCAGAGAAGAGTCAGTGTTTTGTTTCAGGTATCTGAAGCCCAGCTGTCTCTCAGAAACATCTAAGAGCCTATATACTTTCTGGCTCTAGACCCCTGCTGGCCAAGACTCAGGTCAGTAAAAAGGGCATTTTTTGTGTCACTGATGTACTGTGCTGGGCCTGCGAAGAATAATGTCTTCGACATGACTTATGTTGCAGGCTAATGTTAATGAGAATGCAACATACAATGAAAACATCTAGTCTATTGCATATAGTCTAAATTAACACATGGACTTCCCATTAAGTCAATTGGATGTATCTGGAGGTATGTGCATGCTCTGGGGATGCCTACCATGTAAGCTGATAACAGGAGGAGCCTGACTGACTTTTCTGGAAGAAAAGTCCAATTTTTTCAGCAACATAAGTTGGTGGAAATAAAAATCACCCTAAGACAATTGCCACAGAAAGTCAGTGAATTAATATGAATATGAATTTGGTGAAAAACTGAGATGTAAATAGTAAATAGCAAGAGAGAAGATCACAAGTTTTGGTTTATTGCCCATGTGCAACCAATAAAGTATTGCTCAATTTCTTTTTACAAGACATGGCTCTTAGTGCATAGGAGAAAGAAATATGCACTCATTTGCATAAGAAACTTTTTTTCAACTGCAGAATGAAATGTGAAGGTCATGTAGTTGGGGATCTGTGGATCATGATGCCAGAGGTTCCTGGAATCTACTTCTACCATTGAAATAAAGGACAATTATAGTTCCATCTCCTGTGAAAGAAACTTCAAGATAATAAGAGGAAGTATCAAAGAGAGGATCTGCTGGTAGACATTTATCTTTGGTGTTGACCCATTTTTGAAGGTAAGAACCAAGCCCTAGTTCTATTCTCCTGTCTCAGCATCTGCCTGGTGCCTATCAATCAGCTGTATTTCTCCATCAGGTATACCATATTTAAGCAGTTATTGGAGGCCTAGCAGTCCAGTTTGGCATTTGGGTGGTTGAAAATCCTGAGGTAACCTTTATCCAAAGCTCAGCTGTTCTGAACAGAACTGCGAGGAGTGTAATAAAGTGAAAGATAGCATATTTGACAATATAGCATCCCTTGACCCAGCAGAAGCCTTTATCAGAAAAGCAGTCCTTACTAGCCAAATTTTTATTAGCAGTGGGATTTAATGGGTGCCAAACATTCATCCTTATAGCACAATATGTAATGGACATGTGGGTTTCCTGTGCCACTGATGTCTGCTCTGGTGTATGTTCTCTGGATTAAAAGTCATTAAGTGAACCCAATAAAATCCAATGATTCTCAATGTAACAAGATAATGTAATGCCCATTCTGTTTGTGGGAGTTCTCAGAAATAATTTATGAAAGGTCTGGAAAGTTAATTGGGTTTTCTGGACCTTTGATATTGTATTTCACAACAGGTTTTATTGTGAGCACATTTGTTAAACCACACCTTTCCATATCCTACCATTCCTGTTCTGCTTGGTTTCAAGGCTTTGGAGACATCCATTGAGTACAACATCTCGAAAGTGCCTTTTGTTATTTGATCATGGATTTTTCCAGCATTTCTCTTAGATACAACTCCCATCACCTTGATTATCTACATACCACAGATAAGATTTTTTTTTTTAAATTATATAGAATTTATTTCATTCTTACATCTGCCCTCCAGTACAGCCTCTCAGGCAGATCAACTATGCAAGCATTTTTTTTCTTTTTCTATGCTATACAAAAGAACTGCTACACTGAAATATTTTGAGTTGTAGGGATATGTGAGCTAGTTTGGTACAGCCTGCATAAATGTCTACTTTGGGATCTTGATGGGTCCTGAAGTCTTTCCATAGACTCTTGGTATGTTGGCTTCAATGTTATCAAGACCCAATCTTGCAAGTTTAAAAACCTCTATAAACTGCAATTTATCTTCTAATTTCTAGGATAGGCATAACCTTAAAAGTAAGAGGGTTGTCTCTGCCTACGCAGCCCTTAACCTCTTCACTGAAAAGGCTGTTTCTAGATGTTGCAGTTCTTGCTTATGTGATGTGCCTGACAACTGGAATGAAAGAGAAAACACAAAATGTAATTTTCTATTATTAGACAAATACAGACAACATACAGTGAACAAGAAAGTCATCTTGATAAACAGCAAGAAGCATAGGAGCTTAACTAGTCAGTAAAAGTTGAGGAGATCAAACAGTCTGAACCCATTTGTACTCTGCACTGCAGTCTGATTATACTTGATTTACATGTTTTAACACGTGAAAGGGCAGCAGTGGCTGAAAACCTAAAGAAAGCATGATGTCACTTGCAAATTAATTTATAGATGTGTACTGGGTCTGGCTTGGATGGAGTTAACTTTCTTCTTGGGAGCCTGTATAGTTCTGTTTTGGATTTGGGACCAAAACAGTGTTGATAATATAGAGCTGTTTTAGCTGTTGCTGATCAGAGCTTGCACACTATCAAGGCTTTCTTTGTTTCTCACTCTGCCCCCCTGCCAGTGAGTAGGCAGGGGGTGGGCAAGAGACTAGGAGGGAACACAATCAGGACAGCTGAACCCAACTGATGATATCATGCTCATCAGTAAAAACTCTCAAGGAGGGTTTAAATCTTCAAATATAGCTGCTGCTTGAAGGCTGGCTGGGCATTGGTCTGCTACTGGGAAGTAGTGAGTGATGGGGTTTGCATCACTTATTTGTGGTTTTCCTGTCTTTGCTTCAATTCATCTGTCTTTACCTCAAGCCTTGAAGGTTTTTTTGCTTTTGCTCTTATGGTTGTCTCCCCAGTCCCTCTGGGGGAGACTGAGTGGCTGGTCTGTGCTTAGTTTGGTTAACTGACTGGCCAGGGTTAACACTAGCCCTCTGCAGCATGTCAATTCCTTGTTTTAGAGAAGTAAGAAATAAAAGACAAGACCATAATTATAAATCCAATCTTTTAAACTGTTAGGGGTTCCACATTTATTGTGGAACCATATTACCCTATTTGCTGAGTGCAAATATCAAGTACCTTCAAAATTAAAGGTTTCAAGTCTTCCCCTAAACAAATATGATACAATTGTATAACTATAGTAACAACCAGTATTACCTTATATTAAAAAATGCATTTTATGAGAAGATGTGGTTTGTGAAGACCATGTGTATGCATCAACTTTGTCCATAGCTTCAGTTTATAGTCCATATAGTATATTACCAAAGTAATTAATCGCATGCACTCAATATAACACTTTTGACACCTTTTACTCCCTTGGCATTTTTCAAGTTGGAAATATTTTTATAGATATCCCTTCCCTTAAATTGCACAAAGTTGACAATCACATGTCAGTGAACCCAAGACTTTCTGCCAGAGGCAGAGACAAAGCAGCAGCAAACCCTATTTCAGAGTACAGCTCTTTCTATCCATCCAGGGATTGGCAAAAATATCAAGGGAGTGAAAAATAGCCACTAAATATACAAACCTTCCTCCAAAATCCTTGTTTTTCCGATTTCCCTCTCTTAACTCCAACTTCTTCTCCTCCCACAGCTTTCACAATAAAAAGGGCAAACCTCAGAATAATCTGATAAATGTCTACATATGTGTGGATTCAATCTCATCTGAGTGAGGACTCCCCACAGCATAAAGGTCTAAAAATATACCTCCCACAGAATTTTACAACCTGAAGAAAATTCACAGAACTTAAAAAGCAATCTAAATCAGAGACTCTTCATACTTTTTAAATTTCTGAATTACTTAATCTGAAATATAATTAAAATTTTGTGCATATTTATTTTTAATTTATTCAAACCAGTTGAGCATACCTAATTTATACCACAGAGGATGAAGCTGATGGGGAAAGGACAGCTGGGTTGATTATTTTGCTTCATTCATAATGCAGCTTCCTTCCCCTCCTGACACATGAAACATCTCAGTGGTTTAATGTTCTCCCTCCCTTACTCTGAAAGTACCAATGAAAATATCTTCCCCCTGACTGATCAGATAGTTGATTTTAAATTAAACAGCTGTGTCCAGACACAATGCACATATATCTCTGTTGCACACAAAATGAATTGTAACTGAATTACCAACATTTGGGTTTTTGACCTCCAAACAGTTAATTAAGGTTTGTCTTAAATGAGTACTATGAGAGTGATGCTACTGGTGATAATGTAAAAAGGTTTGGCAGTTTGAGTCCAGGTCCCGTTTGGCAAGGATGACAATACTGACTGCTGTGTAAAGGAGCTGGACCTGTATGGGCAGTTACAGCAGAGAGATCTTGGGAGATGTGGAGTAGCTGAGTGCATTCTTTACTTTTATGGTGGATAAAAAGCCTTTTGGCAGATAGGAGTCATTGCTTTCCTGGATCAGTAATTGCAGGCAAACTTTTCAAAAATGAAAGTTAAAAAGCTATTTAGTATGTCACATGGGACAGGTCTTTGAGTATGGAACACACTCCATGGTGATAAAATGGCACTAAAAATGGTGGGATCCACAGTACATTGCTCAGGCAAATAACAGAGTGAGAAATCTTGTGCTCAGAGAGAATCCTGAAGTTTTTCAGTTCCCTTGGTGCAAGGGAGAAAGAAGCACCCTGAAGGCCAACCTCTCCTTGGTTGAGACACCTAAGTAAGTCAGCTCAGCTATCCCTTTGGAGGCCTTCAGTCACCTCTTCACATGCAAATAAGGACTGGAAAAGACTGTGTTACCAGACTACAAAATTCCAGGTGCAATTCAGACACCTGAGGCAGACAGGTTGGTTCCTAGCCCATTTTTCCTTCCTGCTAGACTGTTGTATTAATTCCTGCAATTATTTTCTGTTAATTGCTCAAGATGCCAGTGGATCAAGTATGTCATCCACCTTTCTTCTTGCCACGTGTAAGTTAAGTTTACCTTTAATTCACCTGTGTGTAGTGTAAAGTAGTTTCACAATGATCTGGCTGCTAAACAGTGCTTAGTTCAGCCATGCAGATCTGCAAATCACAAGAACAATGAATCACCATTTATGTAAACCAGAAAATCTTGCTCTGTTCTAAGAATAATTCAATCTGTCTATAAAAAAGATTGTCCTCAAACAGCTTCCCCCCTCAAAAATGCTTCTGCTGGCTTGGAGTTCTCCAAGGACTGATTCTTTCCTATCATTTTTTGAAAGTTCAATGATGAGAGAAAGGTCTAAAGTATTAGCAGTAGTTTGAATGATGAGAAAAGTTTTGTTGTGTCTTTCCCCTACCTTCATTTGTATAGTTCTCTTTTTCAAGCAATTATCCAAAACAGTGTATTTCTCTGACAGGAGTTACAGGAACATGCTTATGCATTTGGTTACTCTCCAATCTCATTTCTGTGTTCAAAGTCTCACTTGAGGGTTAATTTAAACCAATTTCAAGCAGCAGTGCATTCTTCTGTAGAAAAATGAGTGGCATACGTCTTTACATTAAAAACCTTTACATTCAAAACTCATTCATTGGCAGATTAATTAGTGAAGGGATGACCAGAAGAACATAATGTGAGTAAGGGTTTTCAGTTTAAAGTTTAAAATATGAATCGAAGAATGACAGGATGATTAAGCCAAGAAGGCATCTCTGGAGATTATCCAGTCCCAGCTCACTAGTGGGGCTCAGCTAAAGAAGGTTGTTCAGGCTTGTAGCCAGTTGGGTTGTAATATCTCCAAAGATGCAGACTACAAAATCTCTCTGCTCACCAGAATGCTCAGGGGCTTTTCTGCAAAGCTTTTTTCCATCTGGTGGGCCCCCAGCCTGTGCTGGTACATGATGTTATTCCTTTTCAGGTGAAGGGCTTTGCTTTTTTCCCTTGCTGAACTTCATAAAATTATGGTTGACTCATTTTTCCAGCCTCTCAAGGTCACTGTCAACATGAACCTAGGTTTATAATTTGCTTTTCAGTTACTTTTAATATATAATGAAGCAAGTTCATGAACTTAGATTAAAAAACAATCAATATTCACTACGAAGACCAAAATTTAATTTTTGTTTGAACTAGAGCTGCTCTTTTAGAGAAGTATTCAAATGTAATTGTCATGTTCTGGTAATAAGTGAAAACAAACAAAAGTCTTTTTTTCCTCCTAGGCTATAACCTTTGACACCAGTGTTAAAATTTTCATTTCATTTGTTGCTAAGAATGTATCTAACTTTGAATTGTAGTCAGCATAATTCAATCTTTTAGACTGAAAAATAAAATTATTCAAGTCAGAGTGTATTGTCTGACTTGATTTTTCCACATGGAAACTCTAGTCTATGGTCAATTGCATTTTTCTTAAAGTATCCTAAAAATTTGGTGAGTTCCCTGTAGCTACCATGATAAGACGTATGTATGTCCTCACTCATGTCATCATTCTCAGATGTCTGAGTCGTCTCTCAACTCTCTTGCACTGTTGAAAGTAGATCACAATGCCTTGTCTTTTTAGTAGTTACACTGGTACTAAAATTCAGTAGTAATAGAGGTAAGATTTAGAATCATAGAATCATAGAATTGTCTAGGTTGGAA
>BJBW01001463.1:88840-185355 GCA_004320125.1 Scolopax mira | reverse complement strand
CAGTGCTGAGTACAGGGGCACAATCACCTCCCTACTTCTGCTGGTGAATTGTTTGCCTAGTGAAAACTGAGATGCACAAGTGTATCTTGCCTAGCTTCTAGTTGCCACACCAAATGGGTTTCATCTCTGGTAGGTCCTTTGTCACATCCGTGCAATGTGCTCGGGTGTTTTTGGTACTGAACAGCACTTCATACAGTACTAGACACCTGTTCAGGCACCTGAGTCTTACCCACAGTGTCCCTACACACAGCTCATCAGTTAATGCCTATATCCACCCTATCATGTTAATCTCTTGATCATAACATTGCATGAGAAATGATGTTCATCTAAATATTTATGTCTGTTTTTTTGCAGAGTAATTTCTTCCTAGGCTAACAGCTGTTATCCTGCTTGTCCTACAGTCTTATTCTTTTTCTTGGCTTTGGTTGTACACTTCAGTTGGTGTACTTCCACTTTACTGAGCAAATTAGAATATCCCCAAACCATGTTCTCATTATGTTTCCAATTTTCTCAGTCTTTGAATATCAGAAAGGCATATAATAATATAAGAAAATTGTCTTTATGTTGTCTTTCAAAGGCTAGAAGGATGTAATTCTTAAAAACATCCCTTTAAAGTGATTTAGTCCTTATGATTATAGGTAGAGACATACCAATCAACTTTCTAATGAAAGGCATACTTTTTTCATATCATTCAGTCTCCTAAATGTTTTAGTGCAGTATAACATTTCAGATGCCTTACAGAAATCTAAATATGTCAACACCGTGTGTAATCTCAGAGTGTCTAATTTTCTGTTCTGCAGTTTGAAGAATTATAGAGTTCGCTGTTTACTGTATGTTTTGTCCTTTGGCTTTGATTTTGTATGTACTTAAAAAAAAGGTACATCAGTGTTAAGACTGTCAGACTGATGCAGTCATACAGATGTGAAAGATTTATTTAAATGAAAGGAAAAGTGGATTTTATCCTTGCTGATGCTAATGGGCTAGTACATCTTCATGAATCATAAAAGAACAAAGTGCCCTCGTCTATACAAACATTTAGCTAAAGTCTAGCAGGATGGCACCCTGAGGGTAGCTTGAGGACAAGGAGAAAATGGTAACTGAAGGAGAAAGAGCAGCCAAATGCAGTTCGAGCTGCACCATCCCACTGTTTACTGCCCCAGGGTGGGAACTTGAAGATGATTCAGAAATCATACAAACCTCCAGAAAAGATATCCGTGTTTGAGATCAATCTCAAGATTCCTGCTAGGAGGAGGAAGCAGAGGACTATCTCTTTCTGCTTAGCAGGGCTGACTTATGCTTCCTGTGGGCTCAGTAGAAGATGCAGAATAGTTTTGAGCTGAGGGAATACTTTTCTGTCTTTCCCTGGTGTGCTCTCTGCAGGATGGTGGGGACACATCAGTGGAAGGGAACTGAGGCATATAGTCAAGTGGCACTATGTGCTCCACTCATGTGTGAGATGGCTCATTACTGTTTGATTCACCCCCTCTGCCCAATATTTATCTACCAAAGATTTAACGTTAAACTCTTAAACTCATTTGAATATTGTTAAACCATCATATGCATACTACTCAAAGGTGTCATTTCCTTGTACATGAAATTTCTGAACTGGAAAAAAACCCCAAAAAATCCAAAACAAAAAGAAAGAAGTCCTAAACTCCAAAATCATTACAAGCAGAAACAACAGAAGTTTTACAGAAAATATTCACCACAGGCCTAATTTTCAAGTGTTGTACTGTTTGGTTATCTTTGCATGGCTAACACCCCCATCTAGATGTCCCAAAACAGGCACTTAAAACCAATGAGAAGAAGAAATCATTCCATTAGAACTTAAAGTCCATTTATGTGATGATTAATTCTATCCTAAATTTTATGTTGAAATTTTGATAATAAAATAAAATGTAAAGGTAGGTTCACATACAAATATATGCCCATTTTTTTACACATTTCCATTCAAATGTATCTATTTCTATATATGCAAGACGGAACATTTTTCTGCATTTCTCCCATTCATTTAAGTTGTTCAATAATGAAACAATAGTGCTATTTTACCCTATTATCTGGATACAAATATCTGTTGGGAGTAGGGAAAGGATCCAGTACTGAAGCTACAGTACTGTTGGATGAGGGAAGCATGAAGAGAAAAGATGCACAACCCTTCCAACAGCATCCAGCTGTTCTTTTCCTCTCAGTGTTAAAATTGCAGTAGTTCTTATAGCCAGCTTATTACCTTAAAAATGTTTCCAGAATATCTTATTCAGTTAAGTAGGTGTTTTTCTTTAGTCCTACTGTACAATCAGCCTGCATGAGTAACTGTCTAAGAATGTTTACAGGACATTTAATCAGCAGGAGATACTTACATTTACGGAGGTAATAGGAAATCCCCTGTGGCTTTGTACCCAATTTAGTCATCTTTAAAGCTTAGAATATTTACTGTTGCAGCTGGGAACTGGTACTGTCAAAAGATTCTCAGGGTAGAAAGAAAATTTAGCACCTCATCTGCCTGAAGTGAAATTTCCCAGGTTTCAAGAAGGTCTAACTGTTCTGCTAGATCAGGGAATTATGGTCCTTGTACCCTGAAAATTTAAAGTAGAAATTCAACCCTGAAAACATAAAAAAGACTCCAGAAAACCTGAAGATTATTTTTCTTTATGAATGGAGAGTAATAAAAAGAGTGGTCTTTAAGTATTCAGTATGGAATGTACATTCTCAACACACAGAGAAAGAAATCCCCCCAAATCTTAAGAAACTAACATCAACATTGAAAAAAGGTTGGAAAGACCCCCTTGCCTTATCCTTCAAATCATATCAGATCAGGGCTGGCATGGCCAGCTGCCACCCATCAGTACCACATACCGTACTCAGTCCCTGTCTCATATTCTGAAGTTCTACTTATTCTACCCTGATAGAAATAAGAAATATGTACTTGAAAGCATTAATCAAATTGAAAAAAATAATTTATATTCTCTGGCATTAGCCAGCATATTTTGCCTACTCATTTTCTTCCAGCTCACATTGGAATTAATTCCTTTTTGGAGAAAATGGGGCCTAAAATGTTGTTCTCAACTTTTGATTAAAGCGTGAGATATCATATAAGGTTTTATATGAAAAAAAATTTTCATATGGTGAAAAGGTGATGTAGTATTACATAATGCCACAGGAACTGATGCAATGCAACAATGCACTGTCTGAACCATATTATTCCTGACATTTAAGCAGATTTTGTCCTATTGTTCTTTTAATTTTTGCACTACTAAGCCCAGATGCTTTGGACTGAATATTTCCCTTGATGCTCTGGGGCAGCGCCGTAGCCTTCATTGCTATTTTTGCTTGCAGGCAGACTCCATCTCTGGTGATACGCCACATTTTGTTTGACAGAATGAAGAAGAGACCAGATTGCTTGGTAAAACTAAGAAATGGAGAAAATTGTAGTGCCCATTTTACAAACTTTAAAAAAAAATCAGCAAAGAACTTAAAGTACAAGGACGGCTGGTGTCACTGGTACTCCTGAGAAACTTAACGGTAAACCCTTGAATAAGTGTCTATTAGATAAAACCTCACACTCTATTGATAGTGGCAAAATGGAGCAGGTGAAGAAACAATGTAGTGAAGCTGCTCACAACCTAGAGCAAAAATTGCAGGATCAACTAGTGGGAATAAGGCCATCTAGTATTCTCCATATTTGAAGCCAGACTGTATCATTAAAAGCAGATATATCTGTTGAGTTCTTCTGCCTTGATCTTATGTCTAATAAAAGAAATATTCATGACTAAGGATCATAAAATAGGGGATCAAGAAAAATAAAAGCTGATCCTCATTAAACAAGGATATAGGGCTCAGTTCCTGAATGTAGCTTAACTAACTTTCAGTTCATCATAGAAAAAACAAATGGGAAGCAGAAACTTTGAAAAAGTCAGCCAAAGCAGCAAGTTATCAGAAAACCAACTCTGACATATGGCATCTCCATTTCCGAAAAGGACTAGAAAGTTATCCATTACAAATTAGCTCTCTCACAGATGTCTCAAAGGGAACAGCTATAATGATCATGATGCTTAAAAATAATTAATTCTTTTGCAAGCTCCTGACTTGTGGATCTAAGCCTCCTTTCACATGCCCTGGCCCTGAGATTGGCTTCTAGCCAAGTTCTGGAGAAATTCAGAGCATCTTAATGGCTGGTTTGAATTCTGCCAGTGTAGAGGCCAGGATTGTTTGATGTAATTTTACATCTACAGTGCAGATAACATTTTTGTGGATTGGTTAAGTTCTGTATATCCTGAAATCAAAATGGCTTATCCACATTAGTTGCTATGTTGTATGTACCTGTTTTCCTTTTCATGAAAACTTACGTTAAGTGGTCATAGTCCTAGACTGCAGACATGTATATCACAAAAGCTGCTACAGTGGGCACAAGCAAGTATTCCCCTCCTTGTGACTGGTCCCTGTAAAGCTTTGGCAGGACCATGCTGCTCTGGTTACCTATCTTTGGCTGCAGGGCTTCCTAACTTTACATCAGCTTGGGCAAGAGATGCTCAAGTTTGTCTGCAAAACACCCTGTACATACTCTCCCTGACTCTAGAAAGGCTGCCCCAAGGTGAGCCATGGTACAAACTACAGCAGAGTCAAGGATGTTCCTTATGCAGGGAAGCAATTAGGGATGAGACTATTACCTCTCCTTTGAAGAGGTGAATGATATTCCTTTTAAAGCATATACAGCCCTGTTTTTTGTGATGCACAGAAAGAGTGGAACAGAGCATGGAAAGGGAACACTAAAAGTCACCCTGCAGCCAGCTTTTCATTATGCAATGCTGCAGTGCTTGTGCCGTAAGGGTGAGTGAGCAATCTTCTAGATGAAAATCAGCTGTGAAACACAAAATGCCAGCACAATCTTCTGGTGGTTGGTTTTCAGTGCTCCCTCTGTTTGCATTTCTGCCCTTATAAATATTCTATGCTTAATCAGTGTATTACTGGGCTTATTGTTAGAGATGAATATGAGGCCAGAGAGGTAGGAAAGGAGTTAACTGCTGTGCCACTACTGCACTTGGTTTCTGGTTTTCTAGCCAAGGGTTTTCTTGCATGGATTTAACTGATGTGATAAGACACACCTGTCAAACCTTTGAAAGGTGACTGGTGACTTTGTGTACTGCCCTGGAAGGCAGCAATTTAGAGTGATGAACTCTGAGAAACAAAATTTGTTCAAGGTCTCCAACTGTGCTTTGAAAAAGACTGAGGTACCCATTTAAATTACTTTGAAAATAAAAACACATATTATTAGAACTATGATTTAATCATAACATGGCTGATTTCTAGGCACTACACAGATTTGCTTACCTCTGAACTGCTTTTTTTCCTCTTTCCAGGATGTACCTCTGTAAAATGAGCATTGTCTAACTTCCTTACCTCAGTTTGTACCGTATTATCTTGCCTGAATGCCACGAGAACCACACTGTGCAAACTGGGTATGAAATAGCATCAGATACAGAGCAAATAGCTTGCAAACAACTGCTTTAACTATGGCTGGTGGATTTCTTATACCTGGAATTATGAAAGTTGAGATGGATAGCTTAATTTTTCTGTGGTTAAGATTGGGATGGAGAAGGACAAGACCAAAGCAGGTTTTGGATGTGATCCTACAGGCATGGTCCCATAAACTGCCTGACAATATTGCTGGGGGTAGCGGATGCATCTCCTGGATGCCTGCTCATATTAAAGTTTCTTCGATGAAATCTTTTGTAGGTAATTTTCTGGAAAAGACCAAGCCTAGATGTTTGGAGTCAGAAATATTGAAATACTTTTTTTCTTTTTCTTCCCTCAAAATATTGATAATAGACTTATGTTTCTATTTCAGTATCCCTGCATTTGTTGCAATAGTCAGTGGGCAAGTGTCCAGCAGCTTTCACGGGAGCTGTGATCCAGTGATCCCTTCCCAATGCTGTGTTCCCCCTCACTACCTGTACACCAAAATGTGCCATGGGCATATGCAGAGTTCTCCCTGTTGAGGTTTTGGGAGCAGAATGTGGCCCTTCCCACCCGCCTACATGAAGGAACAAGGGAGGGATCTAGTCTGAAATTTTCAGGGGCTCTTGGTTTATTTGGTCGCGCAGTGGGTTTCTGGTTTTGTTTGTTTTGTTGGTTTTCTGTGTGGTTTTCTTTAAGAGATCAAATGATAAAAACCTGATACGTTTTGCTGAAAAGTCAACTCTGGTAAATTATTAGATTTTGAAGAAACACCTTTTGAAGAATTTTTTCTTTTTTTTGTTTGTATTAAATTAATACTATTTTAAAACATATGCCAATTGTAAAGAACAGAGCTGTGTATGCAATGTGTTTGCTTTATGTTAGCATCTGCTCAGCAATAGATGTGATTCATATCTTCTCTGGGCCAGAAGAGTGAAAGTCGGCGTGCTGACTGGATCACGTTTGTACCTGTCTAGACATGCCTACCTGGAGACTGACAAGATATGGTGCTGTCTTGGTGATAACAGTGACTGTCAAAACTGGACATTAACTTCTTAAAGACTGGCAGCCAAGTGGGACAGAGCACCTGCAAATGCTGTGACTAGAGTTCCAAACCGAGCACCAAGGTGCTCTCTGGACTTTTAGCTAGGGAGGTGATTGTCTGGTGCAGGAATGAATGAATGAATCCTGGGGGTGGTGAGCCAGAGAACTGAGTAATGCTGCCAGCAAGGACGTGTGAATATTTTGTTTTCTTCATTTAAAGCAAAAGGGACTTCTAATAACCAATCCCTTGTTTTTAAAGGTTATTGCAGGCCTGCCTTGTGCCCTGGCTGCAGAAGATGTCATGCTGCTCGGCAGCTGCTGAAAGAGTCACTGTGAAACCTAAAGGAGCCCTTGTTTAGGACAGGAGTCCAGATTGAGCAATGAACAGTCACGTCCTCAGTAAAAGCTGGAGGTGATTTTGCTCCTTGAATCTGTTGCCAAACTAAAACACTTTGTTTTCACTTCTCAAAATGAAATGTCACTGTCAGCCCCCAAATAATTGTGAAAGTTACAGGGAGTTTCTAGAAGCTTTATTTCCATTCTGGAGTGGAAGGAACTTTGAAATAATGGCAACGAATCAATTCCACCTCATCCTTCATCACTGAAAGTGTCGTTCTGCATGGGCACCTTGGGTGACCATCTTTCATTTTATGAAAGAGTGGCTCATAGTAATGGCCTTGAGGAGGCTTGCAGACTAAAAAAGATACGATCTGTTAATCACTGTTGCCTAGTTCCATTCTTGTGCCATGTTAGATCCAAACAGTGAGTTGTCAGAAGGGTAAGAATCAATTTTAAGCAGTAAAATACATCAAACTGTGTAGTCTGATAAATTGTTCCAGTACAGATTAATGCCTTTTTTTTATTGTTGTTTAAGCAGCCATCAAGTGCATGCAAGCAAGATAAATCTTCCCATTGTCTGTGTGTTTTGATCAGCACATCTGCAAAACTAACATCTGCTATTGTTTTTTTGCACATTCATGTCATTTTGCATCCAGGTCACAAGAATATTTTAAAATAGAAAATGATAATTCAAAATACATGATAATCAAGGAAACTTTAGTATATGTTAAAAATAAAAATTACATTTTTCCTTATTTTGAAAAGTGAAAAGGGAGAAGAAATCTTATGTTTGTATTGCAAACTTCTTTGCAAGAGCAGGTGTGCACCCCTCTACAAGCTCCATGTAGCTTTTAATTTATTCTTGTTAAAAAATTCTTTACTAAGCAGGAGTATTTAGGAACTGGCTGGAACAAACTGGTCATGCAGTGGCACTAAAAAGAAATCTGTAGGCGGATGTTTGCTGAGTAAAACTACTCAAGACACAGGAAGGAAGAAAAGACATACAAAATTGTAGTTATTTTCTGCCATTTGAGGCTGCCTCCAGCTCTGACAGCTTGCACTGTGCATGCCTGTACACACAAGCAATAGGAATTGCAGCTCAACCTTAGTAAGCGTAGTTAGGCACCAAGTTAACGTTAGTTTCTAGGCTCCCTCTACAGTCAATGGAGAAAAATAGTTACCTATGGCAGGCAGGTTCGCTTGCTTTTCTTGAACATGTATTTTACAGACTTCAAGGTGATTTGATACAGATTTGTGAGCGATGAAGTGAATGGTCTGTGTTCTTGAGCAATTTAACAGAAAAGGTAGGAACATGGAAACGACCATCTCTGCTTTTTCTTTTTCCATTCATAGCTTAACGTTTATTCATGTGTATTGAATAGAAAAAAAAGCCTAAATATTTTTAGGTCTCTAAAAGATGCCTTCTATTGTCTATGACAAAAGGAGACCTGTGGCAATTTCAGCAAGTTGGGAATGTTTCTTCTACGGCTTAATAAAAAATAATATATAATTTTTGAATTATTTAATTTTAAGCCATCAAATTAAGTTAAATTCGTCCTAATCAACAACTTCAACAGGAGGTCTGTCATTTGAGAATTTTTTATCCTCAATTGTTATTAGCATGGGGCAATGTACATCCTTTATGGTGCTGTCTTCAACACTCTACTAACTGTCACATGGAGAATATACCAGGCTTCCATAACTTTCATTCATCATAACCCTCTGCAGATTTAGCAAGTCTAGTTCAGTCACTTTCTTAAGTTGTTCCTGTCCGTGACCTCATGTCTGTTGAATGATGAGGTTTTGTTCTGTTTTTCTTTTTTGTTTAATCATTTTTTTTTCAGAAGGGACACCGCTTAAATCATTCTTTCCTCTCGTTAAGGACTATGTTGTAGAAGGAGATCTTCAAGGAGACCTGAGTGCTTTATTCATACAATAGACAAGAACAAGTTGTTCCAGTGACAAATACAAAAGATGAACATTAGGATAACCTTTGTGATAAAGACTGTGTGAATTTAAATAAGAACTAAAAAAGAAAGGGTCAGACAAAAGGCAATGAGATAAATTTTCTCATGTCAAAACATACAAAATTGATTCTCCTTTGGAGATCTAAATTAATATGGATATTGCAAATGCAATAACCAGCTGCAAAAAGAGGAATGGGGAAAGAGGCTGCTTCTGTCCTCTAAAATTAATACTGTCAAAGTCAAGGTGTGACCAGCTGTAAGTAGCTCCTGAGTTAGTAATCACTGCTCCTAACTCCAGGTGCTAAGCTCTAACAGCAGCACCAATAACAGTAACAATAAACGCTAACAGAAAATGGATCTTATTAACTGTTAACAGACAATCCAAGTAAGTAATAGGTACAGCACTCCAGATTTTGTCTGTGATAACTAGCACAGAACTAGAGCTCTCGCAGCATACTTTTCTTAGTGCTTCATACCAAACAAAAGTTAATAAGTAATCATGAAACAGAGCTTTGTTTTCACAGGGTGCAGTGATTAACGCTCCATTGCATTGTCCCATCACACCCACTGTGTTTTAATTAAAAATGTCATGCTACAGTGACATCTAAAAAAACACGGGTTTTAAGCTACTCTGGCTTGTTCCATACTCCTTAAATTAACTGAACAATAAAACCCCTCCATTACCAGGCTGAGACTGACATTTCTGCATTCGGCTTTGAAAGGGCAGTTTTTCTTGACATTGTGAATACTGAATCCCAGCTTCATTGTTAGTGCCAAATCTTCTGACAGAGCAAAGGTGGGAGTTAAGTTCATACATCCAGGACACTACAGTTTCTTGGTGAGATCCCCAAACTGTAAAATACCCAAGAAAGCAGAACTGCTTTTCTTCTGCCATTTAAGTTTTATTTTTACCTCAGAGAAGGTATAAAAGTCGAAAGACTAAGTTCTTCAAAATCCTAGAGAGTAAAAATTAGACACAGAATTTTGTTTTAAATGCCTCAAGCTAGGAATAACTATCACAGGAATAATTTGAGCATCACATTGAAATCCATATAGAATTGTGTTAATAAATAGACACAAAGGATTAAATGATACTGTGCCATAAAATAAAAATCATAGGAGCGTGTAGGAATATGGAAACCACATTGGTATTTTAACTGCCTGTGTGAAAACTCTATGATGCCTAGTGGAAAGAACCTTGAATTTTAGTCCATGCCACCAGAAGCCTTGCTCAGATTTTATACTACTAAGCACACATTGTTCTGAAAGTTTACACCTCCAGACAGGCAGGTTTGCTCTTCGCTTCCTCTTAAACACACACACCCCAGTATGTGGAAGAGTCGGGACAAAAACCTGCTGGGGGAAACCTGAAGTGAGACCACAAGAGTCCGCAAATCAAAACCTAGCCAGGCTCCTCAGGCATCCAGGTTGATATGGGAGCCCTAAGCTACTTTAATAATTAAGCATATGATTTTCTGTGAAGGTGGCTGATGCCAGTGCTGTTTATAACTTAGCTTTTTCAGGGGCATCAGCACAACACAGGTAATCTGTGTATAAGGTTATAAAAACAGTAAGCTTTTTACACCTGCAACAGAAATGCTACAGTGGCATAAATAGATAAGTAGATAACATATAGCTCTTCTCTTCCCAATAGGGGTGCTTTGGATGCTTTATTCTGCTGTGGAATATTTTTTCACACTTTTCCCTCATCTTCTCACACCTCTAAGGTGAAAAAGTTTTCTGTGCCCAAAGCAGTCCTCTCCACACCACCAAGATGTCTCTACTTTGACTTTGGGTGGCAGTCCCCTGCCTGGCTGATGAACAGCACAGCACTGCAGGCAGAGCAAAAATTGTCTATTTGCTGCAGACTCCCATAATAGTGCAATTTTCTAATAAATTAGGTATACATAAGCTTTACTTACGCAGATTCCCACAGATCCCTGTGCCTACTCTCTGTCTCCTTGACCAACTGGAGACAAGTCTGGTAAAAGCTATTTTGAAACAGTTCCTCTGAAGGAGCTATATTTGATTCTCCTCTGAATCCCCTTCTTCCCACAGATCTCCTGGAATACCCAGGCAGATTATGGCTCCATTACCAAGCCCCAAGTTGGTGAGGATGAGTCCACCTAGGACCAGCACTAGCATGGGGCCAGCATGTTCTGTCAACCTAGGCTTTCCCAGCCTGGAGACTGCAGCAGGGACCCCGGCTGATGGGGCTGCCCCAAGGCTCTTCTAGTTACACCAACACGACTGCTTGTTAAGCACCTTGTCAATGGACTGGTCTGTGTGAATGTGTTTCTAGTCAGCCCAGATGTCATTGAATGATCCTCAGAAGTTCCCCACAAAAGGTGACAAGGATAGAGCTCAGGAGGCTGCCTGGAGAAGGACAGAACAGTGAGGGGTGAGATGGGCTGGGGGAAAAGCTCCCTGAAGTAGCTGAGCATCTGAGGAGTGTCAGGGAACTACCATGCCAAATGTGGAGAGGTTACATTGCTGTCAGCCATCCTGGCTGCCTCAGCTGTAGCTCTCCTAGCCCAGAAGTGGCCACTTTGCTATTTGCTAATGCCTGTTGCCTTTCTGCCTGTGGGCTTGTTGGAAACACCCAATATGCGAGTGTGCTGACACCGACTGAATGCAAATACATGTGCATTAACTTTCCAAATGCCATTCCTAGCATCACGTATATGGGAATAATTTTAGCTTTCTAAAAATGTATTTCATTTAGATTTTTTTCTCTGCCTTAACATTAGTATTTTCGATATAAATCTCCGGTAAGGTCATCAGGTGCCCCAGTTTCATGAATGTCCCGTTTTCTTAATGACAGTCACAGAGATGGTAAGGTGCCCTAGTTTTTAAAACTGTCAGAGAGCCTTCTGCTGCCTTGGGTGCATAATTATTAAGCCTTTGTGAAAGAGAAAAAGAGGATTGTCACAGGAAGGAGAGACATTTTAAAGTGACAGCAAAGGAAAATAATAATTTTGGTTTCCTGTTGAAAGTACATCAAACTCTCCCTGATCATTTACTGTTATGTTTTTCTGCCATGGCAGGTTGCTCATATTCATAAATATTTTATCCAAAATTCAGATTTAAATGAAGTGTAATTTTATTCATTGTCAAGAGGTGTAGTTACAGCTGCCAAGAAAGCTACCAAAATTTATTTCACCTGATTTTTTTTCCCAATGCTACTGTAGAAACTGAAATCAGCTCACCAATTCAATATATCTTTTGTTTTGCAACCAAAATCCTTTGCTAATATTTTTTTAATTTAAATCAGTAGCTCATTTATATCACACTTACATGCTAAGACAAAGTATTGTGTTTTCTTCCCTAATTTCATCTAAAAGGTGAGTGAATCTGAAGTGGTAAGTGAACGGTGCCAAGGCAAGTGATTGATGGTGTCAGCCCCCATTTTCTGTAGCTGGCTCCTGACCTGACTGCTGAAAGTCCCACCTCCAGTGTGGGCTTCAGTACTTTCCAGACCACAGTCAAGCTCACAAACATTAAATACAAAGGGATGTCAAGAAGAAAACAAGAGTTAAGAATAAGGACTGAAAAAGGCAATCTGTTTTGTGAACAGCAACAAGCCCTACTTAGTAGTGGTTGGATTTAAATACCTTTTTAGGTGAGTAAGTGTTTCTGTTCAAATGTCTTCATCAGAGCTATAAAGCAAGACATTTAAGACAAATAAGGAAGGTAACATCTGGCATTCAAATATTCAAGTGTCCTTGAAATTTTATACAACATCATACCTCATTCCTCTATTTGCACCTTTTCTCTGGATTTGTTTAACACTTTTCCTGCCATTCAAGGACAATAGTTATTCGTTTTTTGGATTCCTCAGTGAGTCTCTTAAGTCAGTTCTTTCAAATTGGTGTGCTTTCACTGTCTCCATATGTATTGAAGAAATAAAGTAAAATTCAGTCTCCTTCTGCCAAAGCTATGCTTTTATATTACTCTTGATCAATTCAAAGCCCAACAATGAAAGCAACATGGAACAAAACCCTGCCGTTCCTTTTTTAAAAAAATGTTATTAGAGAACATACTGATGATGATGCAATCTCTTGAAATCCATACTATGCTACAGTTCCATGCTTAAATAAAATTGCATGGCACTAGTATGTTTCATTTGTGCATCTTATTTCTAATTTTCCAGCTTGCAACTGGACATTCATGTCTGTTCTGCAGCATCAAGTACTGTGAATTTTTTCTAAAGGGAGCTTGATTAGAACCTCACATTGCAAAACAGATACTTGTGCACATCCAGGAATCCTGCAAACCGAACATAAGCTCTATAGTTGTGTTTCTTTAGATATAAAAGAAAAAAACAGATTGCCCATGGCTCTTGCCCTGAAAGGGAACAGTGGTGTGCTGCTAGTACCCATTAGAGCACTCTCTGTACAGGCTGTTTCATTAAAACCTTTCATCCTCCAAAAGGAGGTGGGGAAAGTGAATCTAAGAGATAAAGCACCCACAATAACTGCTCACAATTTAGCTCCTAAATGGGACCTAACATGATTAAAATAATAAGCATCACACTGTGCTCAACAGCACTTCAGTGAGTGTAACTAGGATATAAAACATTAAACATGTCTCCAATGCAAAACATTTTAAATTAAAATGGCAACAGCAAGTCTGTGAGAGCGCTAAAGTGTTGGCTAAACTGTTCTCAGTGTCTAAGTGGGCTAGAAGAGATGGGAAAGGTTTACTGACATGGCCAAGGACTGGCCAAAAATTCAGACCATGCTCCCATCAGAGAAAGGAGAAGAGACAAAACAACACCATCATCATCATCATCATGGCACAGTGTAAATCTGCAGGGTCTTTGCATTTTGAACTTTGAATAGGGATCTTAGGTCTCCATCTCAGAGGAGAAGAAAGTAGAAGTAGGAAAGATTCAGTGAAGGCAACAAGAATGGCCAAAGGAAGGGAGTGGTTTTAAATGAGGAATGACTAAATAGACCAAGGGCTTACCAGATGGAAAAAAGAAATAATCGAGGGAGACACAGCACAGGTAATACATTGACTGATGTGAACATCAACAGGGAATGGATTTTCCCTCTTTCAGTGCAAGAAGCAAGGGGGTCTAACTAAACTGTCAAGTGGCAGATTTAAAATAAGAAAAAGGAGACTGTTTTTTAGATGTTGCATAAGTAAATCATGAATTTTACAGCTGGATGTGGTGGAGTTAGAAGTTTGCATGAGGTCAAAAAAGCCAGGAGACAAAAAATGCATTAGTCACTACAAAGGCAAAGACTGTCCCTGCTTAGGAAGACTCCAAGCCATAAGTTGCAGAAGACTGGAAGAGTATTCTTAGGAAGAATTTTTGAGCATGTTAAAATTCCTAAATAACTGCTACTGTTAAAATTTTATACTGCTTTTATGTCACCAGCCCTCCTGGGCACTGCTGGGGGACACAGGGCTAACTAGACTTTTCTTGGCCTAACCCTTCTCACAATTTTATGTTGAATACATTAAAAATCAAACCAGAAATATGTAAAAATGAAGTTCATAGTTTAAAATATGGGGAAGATACACTAGGAGATGTTCTGGTGTTGTTTAAATTTTATCCCACTGTGGCTCTTTGTGAAACTGATCTTTTATGGTTTCAATCATCCTGGGGGCAGCAAAAATACACAACTCTTTTGCAGTCAGTAAGTGCTGTAAATAATTTTCCCCGGATGACTGGCTCTCTGCAACATCCA
This sequence comes from Scolopax mira, assembly GCA_004320125.1. NCBI lineage: Eukaryota > Metazoa > Chordata > Aves > Charadriiformes > Scolopacidae > Scolopax > Scolopax mira. Next base: position 170,852 of record BJBW01001463.1, on the reverse strand, counting down.
CTATTGCCTTTGACAATTCACTGGTCTCTTTGGGAGAAGAAATAATTTCTGACGTACTAAGCTTTGCCTGATCAAAAGGGCTCCCATGGTTTTCTATCATATGTCAATTTTAACTTCTCTGGCAAACTGAAAATCTTTTGAATAACAGCAAAATCATCCATAATACATGGAATATACTGTGGTACATACGAAGAAATACTTCTTCTGTAAAGTCATCTTGAATAATAATATTTCAGCAGATTAATTTGGTCTCTCGGGTTATAGAAAAATAGTGTGTGTCATGTGGAAATGCAAATGTGGCCACTGTCATCAAGTTACATTAGTGTGATATAATGACGATAGGCTTTGCAGCCCACACACCAGACCTGTAATGACAAGCAATCTCCAACTATTTTATGTTGTCATTTTGAGAATGGAGATATAAATTTTAAAGGTCTCAGTGTTACCTGAACTTAAACAGAAATCTATTTTCTGTAACAGAATTTATTCTTCTGATTTATAGCATGGATTCAGGGCTCTGGATCTTTCAAAACACCTGAATGTATTTCTTTACATTGCACTTCAAACTATGTAGCTACATTGCCTGTAGCTACATAAGGTTCAGGTTGATTTTTATAAATTTTCTTGCTTTCTAGAATAGGAATGAGCAGATTAATAGCATTTGAAACAGTTTAAATTACCTCATTTCTGTACTGAACTAATTTATACCTGGCCACAACTTAATCTTTATTCAGTCAATAAACTAGACTAGTTCTGTGTTTTCCTTGATTACTTGATTTCTGTTTTGGTTTTACTACTGTTGTGATTAAAATTCCCTGGAAGCAAGAAATTTGTGCCACTCATTTGTGCCCTGATTAAAGAAAAATATAATGTGAAAAAAAATAGTTTCTCCTTGAATTGCAAAGTGCATTTTTCTTTTACATTTCAAACTTCAGAAAGATATATTTTCACTATCTGCATTGGGCATTTCTGAAGATGTGAGAGATTCAGTACTTTTCCTTTTAATACTTAACTATACCAATATCAGGAACAAAGTAGAGAAGATGATGACGGGATATTATGATATTACCTTTATAGTAATTTTTTAGATTAGAGGTATTTGAGGCAATCCAGAAAGTTTCTGACTTTGGCAATCAATGTAAACAATAGCTAGAGAATAATTGTCACTCTGTAAAAATATCATTGAGAATAACTATCTAGAAAAAATTTCCCTGAACTTCTGCTGAAGCATAAAAAATACAGCCGTCTTCAGAAATTAAATCAACTTTTGCTTCATTGAATTGGAATTCATTGTTAATCTCAGTGGGATCTGGACTGCAGACATAACCTCTGTAAATCTAATATCAGACTTCTTGAAGACAAGGGTGTTTAGCATACTGTGTAATTTTTCTGACATGCACCTATTTGTCTGTTTTTGTTTGTCTTGCTCTTGATGTCTGTTCCCATTCTTCTTGCTCGTGAGTCTTTGATACACGGTACGGTCTGTACTTGGCAACTGCTAGCAAATTATGTCCCACATTTAAATGAAGTGCAACGTTTATAGAAAGAGATGGACAAAACCATAAGGAATAAGGTGAGTGTGTTGAGAGCAAACTGGTTGGTAGGTATTACTGTGCCCTCTCAAGCAGACAATGGAGCCTTTAGAGCTCAGAAGATGAGTAGTAGCTCAGGATGGGGTACCTGAACCAAGGGGACAATGAACATCCCTCAGCAAGTCGTTACCACTGGAGAGCAGAGGCAAAGGTTGCATGGGAAGTCTGTATGGTCCACCATCTTCCATTGCTAAGAAAAAAATAAGGGTGTTTTAAGATCTTGCTCTAAACTGTCACCAAAACAGGAGTATTCCCCCATGCCACTCCTCTGAAAAGTTGAGGTGTCTGTCCCAGACCCCTCTGCAGCTGTGCTTTTTAAAGAGGGTCCTTGGAGGTGTCTCACTTCTGCAGTAGATTCATAATCTTCATACTGCAGTGGTGGTTGGCACAAGACTTGCACACCAAGTCTGTGCCTTAAAATACCAAGTCAGAAGCACTGTCTGGGCTTTGTTAGGGTACAAAAGTCTTAAGATTTGTGATCTTGTGGAGAGAGCTCCAGACCTTGGGAAAAGTTACTTTAGTACTGCACATGCACCAGATACATTTTAAAGTTCATTATAAAAAACACAAAATGTCTTCATATTTTAGGAAAACATCCATGTTACCCACTTGATGAAGCTTGGCTGGAATGAATTGCCCTTTTAACAGGCAATGTATTCCTCCCAGGACATGCTGCCTCAGTGTGATTCACCAAACTTCAGATGGGTTGCAAAGGCACAGGGTTAGCTCTCCCAAGGGAGAACATCGTGGGTAGAAGGTGAGCAATCCTGTAACAGATCCCCAAGACTCAACAACCCTGTGAGGAAATTGTGACCTGAATTTTAACCTTCACATTAGATTATGCAGAAAAAAAAAAAAAGGTGGTTTTCACATATCTGTACAAAAATTTTGTGTAATCTCTATGTGTATAAACGTGTGTATATACATATATATCTGTAGATACACAAAACTATCTGTAATTCTTTTAAAACAGCCAGCTCAATCTAAGTGCATTACCACAGTATCAGTTAAGGCAAGTCAACAACAGCCTTTGCTTTGCCTGGAAGTTGAGAGATGCCTGGTGAACCATTGTGGCCTGTGATGGGCCAAGGAATTAGCAGTTCTGTGTGTTGCCAGCTTTCCTCCCATGGCTGAAAGTGATTCTGGTGCTTATTAAGCAAGCTCTGTGCAGCAATTATCCCAGGGGTGTAATGAGAGATTCTTGTTTATCGTTGCACAGCCCTCTGAAGATGGAGGGCTGAATTCCTCCTCTGACAGAAAGGAGCTCAGCCTCATCATCTGTACATCTCAGTGGTAAAAATACCTGGATTATTGAGGAGTACTGCAGGTATGCTATATTTGCAGATTTTTTCCCCATTTTATGGAATTTGAAGGGATGATTTGAGTTGAAATCCACTGCAGTGAGATTTCCCAGACATGCATTTTTTTTCCATTTGAAGTATATAAAGTGAGTAAGCAGCTGTCTGAATTTAGACATACCAGAATTTTTTCTGCTTTCTTTGATAAGGATACCTGGTATGACCCTCTAACTGGCCTATCAAACATTTCCACACAAAACTCTAAAAGCTTCTCTATCTACCTTTCAACCTGCTTATCATATTTCTAAAGCCTGTGTCATTGCCATAGAGAATGGTTTGCAACATTAGGACTGAAAAACAAGAGAAATGAAAGCAAATGGGTGGCAAGGCTGTCTTCCTGACAGGCTCCACTGAGAGCAGGAATGCAGTGTCTAATGGGAAGTATTATTAGGATGCTGTAGTCAATGAAAGTACCTGGACAACAACAAAATCAGTGCCCATTCATTTTAAACACTTATTATTCTTCATCACAGGCCTTACTAATTATTGCTTTCAATAATTGCTTTTACATCTTGTAATAGCATATATTTTTAACACTGCTTGTGGGAGACACACAAATAAAGCCTGCAATCTGCTAATGGAGTTTATATCCTGGATTTCCGTTGTGACTTTACGCTGTTCAGTAGGAACACAGAACTAGTTGCTCTTCTTCCTCCTCTCCCTTCCCCACACCCCCCTCCCCCCCCTGCTTCTGTTACTATAGTAGGCAAAACAAATGCAACGGTTGGAAAAGTAGCTACATATTAAATAAAAGAATGCATGTAATAAAGACAAAGAGATTAAAGTAGTTTCTGGAATAGACATTTAAATCACCGTAATATTAGGAACCGAAGCATTTTCCATCTTGGTTCCTATGACAATTTCAGATATGAATCAGCTGATGAATTAAGACAAAGGACCTAAACCCACTGTCCCAGTTAAATGTAGTAAAACATATTTCTTAGGAGCCAAATAGCAAATGGACTGCTTTTCATAGAGCTTGTAAAACCCTTTACCCAAAAAAGCCCTTAGACGTGACAAATGTGAAGGATGCAGGTTTCCTGAAAGAAACCTAATCTGATCCAGTCAGCAGCTGTAATCCCTTCCAGCTGATGGAGTGGGATGATGAAAGCAGTTTTACTGTCAAAGGGGGATACCATGAATTCCTTTCTTTAGGAGAATTTTCCTCCCATCTGACTGCCTACTTGGCATGCTCCTTTCATGCAGGACCATGAAAGTAGAGGAGAGTGTATGCCTGGAGCTTGCTACATTCAGGCAGTCTAACCAATGCAATGAACCTCTATAAATCAGACAGAATCCTCTAATTTATGCCAAGGGATGTTCTAGTATCTAAAATCAACATCAAGAGAAAAGCAAAAACATTTAAAGCTTCTCTGCTCTGGATCTGGCATGCCAGAAGTCAGGCCTTGGCCAGGTGAAGTCAGTCCTTGGGTAGATCCTTGGCAATAGTAGAAACTTGAAATGCATTTCATTTTATCAGTGTTATAATTTCTTTACAAAGGTAAAGCCACTATTCATTTGTGGCTTTTTGTTGAACCCATAGCTGAACAAAAAGCTACAGAAATCTAAATTTCATGAAGGATCAATAATGCTTCTGCATTCATCATGCTATTTTAAATTTATCTATGATTAGGGCCAAACTCATGAGCACCTGGGAAAAAAACCAGATCAGTTAGAGTACCATTCATAGGTATCTTAGAATGAGACACAGGAAATGTGTTTGAGTTTTTCTACAGCCACACAGTACTCTTCCTGATGTTAATAGCGAATGTCTATACTAAGAATTACCTTGTATGCAATTATTTAATTTTAGGACTGTAATTCCAATTAGTGTTTTGAGAGAGTGAGCTCTGCTGCTCTGTTTTCCACCTTATGTTTGAGTGGGTTACTTTTCTGTAATTTACTGTGAGGCTTTTCCCCTCTGCCTAGGAAATCACTATTGTTGAACAGACTTGATAAAAGAACTTATTGGTAGCATATGGACTCTGCTTCACTAGACCCTCCATGCCCTCCTTTTTAGCTTGTTCCTTGGGTTTAGGGCAGGATTTAATGACAGCTTCTCAATAGCTGAGAGGAGCTTTTTCAGATGACAGAGCCAGGTTCCTCATGATGCAGTATGGCAGGAGGGGAAGAGACAATGGGCAGAGATTGAAATAAGAGAGGTTCAGACAAGATATAAAAGGAAACCTTTCCCCCATGAGCAGTACAGCAGGTTGCCCTTGAGAGATTGTGCCATCTCCATCCTTGGAAGATTTCAGGTAATGACTGGACCCAGCCCTCAGAGGCCTGGCATGAGTGTTGAGCTGGACCAGCTTTGGACAGGGAGTTGGAACAGAGACCTCCTGAGGCCCCTTCTAGCCTGAGTTAGAACTAACCACAGGGTTAGAAGGCAATGTCGTTGCCTCACTGGGTTGCAAACAAGGGTTATGCACCCATTCAGGAAGGGCAGGGACGGCCATTGGGGGGACTCCCATCCTCATGTTGCAGTGGGACTCTTTCTGTAGAGCTCTGTACTGCTTGAGTGGTCTGAGCTGGACTGGATGTCATTGCAGTGAGCTGCAGAGTTTGCATGTGATTCCCTGTGAGTACCAGCAGGCAGATAGTGTTAGGTGACAATTTCTCACAGAATGAACTGGGAAGGAGCCAGTGAGAAAGGAGGAGGGAATCAAACACACAGAGAAAAAAAAAAAAGAGGAAACAAGACAAAGGTCCTATATTGGAAAAGTGCTTTCCTAACGTCTTGCCTCCATAGCTCTACTTTTTCAAAGGAAAATTCACATCTTGTACACAGATCTTTTGTTCCTCGTGTTTCAAAACATGAACATCTAAAAAACCCTCTCTACTTCTAGAAATGTTCTTTAATGTATATCAGATGAAATTCTTCTTCCACTAAAGTCAGTGGAAACTTACCCTTACTCCAGGAGTCAGAATAGCACCTTTGAGCTCTAGCAACAAAAGCAAATAAGGTACACTCATATTTTGGCCACAGACCATTTGACAGCTTAGAGCAGCAACGTCAGCATTCAGACTTGAAGCTACTAATGGCAAAGTAGGAAACATCAGTAGGAAAAAAGTTTTATTTGCGGTCTCTTTTCCTTCACCAAATTAAACACGACTAAAGTAGCTGTGAATTTTTGCCAAATCACATTTTCATAAAAAGAATGTTACTAGCCCCAAATAATATTTTAAATTGTGTCTTGTCTTGAAAAATCTAAAAAGTACCTTTTTTGATTTTATAATATCACTTAAAATTCTATTAAATTCTTTTTTTTGTTATTTTGCTACATTGTGTCATGGAAGCATCACTGTGTTGGTGCAACTACATAGTGGGGTACTGTAACGTGAATAGAAACTACTTTGACTTAAGAAGGAAAATTGAATATTCAAAAATTTATTACGTAACTGCTACCTCCATTTTAATATCATATTACAATGTCACTCACTATTGAAATCATGATCTCTTCGACATTCTTTGACTCCAAATCTCAGCTTTTTTAAATGAAAAGAATTTCACAAACAATGCTTTATCATTCTTGCAGGAGTTTTTAAAGTGTTATTTGGTTTCTGAAGGAGAAAAAAAAATAATCCAGCAAAATAGAAATTCTGAGGGTCTATCATCACTGGTCTTGAAAATGTTGCTTAAAATACCTCTATGCTCTTTATGTAAATGGAAATGACACTGTTAGCATTAAAACTGCTTCTTTATCTCAGAATAGTGTAGTAGAAGAGAGACCAATAAGCCTTGAAAAGAGCCTTGCAATTGTTTGTAATAAATGCAGGAATGGAAGTTGTTCCACTCTGTGCCTTAATAGCAGATGTCCTTTTTATCCATAACCTTCTTTTTTGTGTAGTTAGTAATTAGCAGTTTATTATGCTGAGAACGAATTGCTTCTTTCTGACTTTAACCACTCTAATTAAACCCAGTCATTAATGTAAAGACTCTGTATGAAAGAGACGCTTCATACCTGATCAAACAATTATTTTGGAAGGTGTTGATCCTCTTATTACTATTCAGGATATTTTTCGGTTGATTGGAAATGTGGCAATGGCACAGCATATTAACAGAGTAATGGAGATGAATGGCTATGAAGTTTAAAATGATATTTCTGCTCTGTTGCTTCATTGAAAACTATGCAAAAACTGTCTTGCAGTGATGACAGGAAATATTTGCAAAATTAGCATGTAGTTCTCATTGCTTTCAATGGAGCTATCAAGTTTTTAATGAAAAAAAGTCGTTTGAAAGTTCACAATACATCAGTAAACATAGCAACGTGTGTAATCACTGTATACACTATATCACTCACGATTGTACAACTTCAGCTTTTATGGCTTACTCATTTTCCTGAAAAGAGAAAAACTAAATATATCCTTTTGTTTTCTGCATGTACAGATTTAACCAGATGGTTCATAGCTGTGTTTTCTATCTATCAGAATTGGTTTGCTGTCAGGCAAGAAGACTACCTGGGCAGTGAGGTTGTCACCCGTGTCAGTCAGGCTGCCAGTTGGGCCCCCAGGACTGGTACAGTGGGATGTGAGTGGGTGGGAATTGACACCAAGTTTTGTCTGGGGCACGTGTAGTAGTTTAACTCGGTGAGGTACTATAATGGATGGGCTTACTGAAATGAAAAAATTTAACATTTGATGAAATTCTATGAAAATATAATTGTCAGAAGAGGGTGGCGGTGGCCATGGTTTGTGTATGGGAAAGGTTCAGAGCTTCTGCAGAAGCAGCATGGGGATTTCTCCAGTCATCTCCTTGAGTGCATGTTATTGTGAAAGGGAGGAAAATGGGAGAAAAGAGGCAGGATCCACAACTGCAGAGGGAAGTAGCCTATGCACAACTGGTCTGAAATACCCATTAGGCATTTGGTACACCCTGAAGCAGGATTTCATGTCCTTCCAGCTTACCCACATGCAAGGTTGTACCAGCTGTATATGCTTCACCTTTATGATAAGGTAGGTAAGGTATTGCCAAACTCTTTCACAAGTTTTTTGTTTCTTTTTCAAGTTAGTGAAAAAAAAACTCACGCAAGCAAAGAGAATGATGTGGACACTGTGTGCATCTTTGACAGGGGAGAACATCTGAATGACCAAGCAAATCAGAAAACTAAAGAAGGATATAGTCTTTATACTTCAGTCATTAATCAAATACCAGTGAGTATGATTTGAGAAAGGACTTCCCCTGTGAGCAAATAAAATATCCATTCTGGAGAGTCTATTATTGGATCTTTATATAAAACATCTGTTACTGGTCACTGTCAGACCTGATGGTATTAGATAGAAAAGCCATGGTGCGACATCCTGAATGCTTACACCTGTTTTTATACTTTCTGGTGAAAGAATAACAAATCCGCTGAAGCAAGAAATATGAGAAAAAATGATCCCTTGACTTTATTTTTGTCAAGGGAGCAAGGATTTTAATTCAGTAAAGTAACATCAGGGATCAAAGTTGTGAGGATTTTTTCTTTATCAAGGGCAACACACCTCCCAAACGGCCATGTCTTGTCAGCTGTGCATGTATGTTATTTTCAGGTTCTGAATCCAGTCTAGAATAATCCTTTGAAATGAAGGAAAGGATCAAAATAAGTATTGCTTAGAGAGGGCAAATGAAATACTCAAAAGCTAAGCTCTTACAAAAAATAAAGATGACAAATCTGTGTCTTGTGTGAAGGAGCCCCAGTGTCTTCTGAAAGTGAGGAAAGGGTGAACTGGAAAAGCAAGAGAGATTGCGTGGGGATGCAACTGCTTGGTGTTCCCCTGAAACATAGAAAGAGTGAAATATGTTGCTGAAACCACACACTGTTTCGTAACTTAGGATATCCACTTGTTTTATGAAAGGTCCAGATCTACGTCTGTCCCATCCCGCCCCCCTGGTTTTGTGTGAATGCCAGCTCAGGGACTGATTGCTATTTTGTGATTAGGCCTGTGCCTCTGAAAAGATTTCTATTCCATGCATGGAAAACCTTAACCTTTCCTGATTTTTTTTTGTTTGGGGGAGTTGTAAATAAAATTAGAAAAAAATCTTCACAGAATCTTTTAGTTCTGATAGACTACTCTTTTCTGACAGAATAAATGATTTGTTTGAATATAGAAGAATAGGTAGTGATGCCACAAATTATGAAAATTTAAATGGATCAAGTAGATGAAATTCTGTTGAAGATTCATGCCAAAGCAATGCACGAGTGGTCAAAGATATCAATGTGAATACTGTATTCTATATGGGTCAAACATTGCTGGAAAAGAGTTAAGGCCTAATCCTAGGTTTGTAGAGGTAAATGCTAAGCTTCTGCTCATGTAAATATTAAATGTTCCCAAAGAAACAACTTGAAAAGCATTTTGCCTTCACATTGCCCTTCTAATTATCATCCAATATCATCTGAGAGCTCCCACCAACAATACTATCTGAAACAAGAAATGAAAAATGAGATTTTTAAATGGTAATGATCACTCTTGCAGTCTTATCCCCCTGAGCTATGTCCTACCTGGGTTTCTACGCTGCAAGATATGAATGTGCCTTCTTTGTAGAAAGAGTACCTTCATTTTCACCTTCCCTGAAAGGCAAGTTCGTGTAAACAGAGGGAGTTATACTTTTTTAAATAATACTACCACTGCCCTGGCTTTCAAGTGTCTTATTTTGTCACTTTCTCACCACCTTCTCTGCCTCTTGTTCTGTGCTTTCCATTGTCTGTGGATGAGATCAGATCCTCTGAACTGTAGCTTGTTGTCTTTCATCATTAACAGATTACAGCTTTCGTGACTTGTGTGCTGCTGGAAGTTATTCACTGCTGATACCTTCACTTAGGTTTCTAAAACTTCTGCATATGAATTAGTCACTTCAGCCTCTGTCTAGAAAAGTCATCATCTTCCTATACACATGCCTACAGCAGAGAGTAGGGGGAATTGCCCTCTACAGCTCTTATTTCTCCCCCTGACTAAGAGACAAGTAAGCAAGTCCATTTGATTGGATTTACATATCTGCATTTTCGATGACTTCAGTCAAGCAAGATGAACCTTGCCCCAAAAGCTTCTAGAGACTTGTGAAGTGAAGAATTACTTGGTTTATTGACTATTCAGTTCAATATATACTGTTTGGCTCCACTGACCATGTGGCATATTCATATTTATAAGTAAGTACACCTCATAGACTTGGATTTCTAGTGTGAGTATCCTTAATTAAAATATGATAATTTTTTTTCCATATTTTGCTATTTATTTCCAATCTGCTTTTTTGGCCAACATTTCTACCATCCTGGGTTTTGGAATATTCATGCACAAAACACAAAAGAAATGTGAGACTGCCAAAGTGAATTAATTTGAAAATTAAAGCAGACGTTTCTGGATCTCTCTTGAAATATTATTCTCTCATTTCACTTACTTAGATAATACTGCCTAGAGAAAGTCAAGTGCATAGATATTATGAGGAAATCGAGCTCCAGGAGATACTTCTAACAGCGCAGATTTTACTGGAAGTCAAGTGTTTATGTCATAGAGCTGTGGTAGAAAGTAAGAATGTGTCCCACAAGACAGCCTCTGCAAAACAAAACCAGTGAAAAATAATTAGAAAGTGAAGCTTCTTGTGAGCTCAATTAAAAGACTACTTTAATTTTGCAAACTTCATGACCCTGGCCAGTCTAGTTGATGGAAAGAAAAGACTTCCTCCAGAGGGCAATTCAGAACATGTAAATCTAGACTCTCACTCAGCAGAGGTTTCACAGGCTAAAAGATGTCTGGTAATCTTTAGTAACAAAAATCATGTGGGACAACTGTCCTCAAGAGAAAAAAAAATTATTTCAGTACTTGGTTCTGCAAGTCCATACTAAACTGAGTAGGACTTACTCCAAAGAGCAAACTCTCAGGAGTACACAGTGTCACAATGTTTAAAAGTTACAGACTTGAATTCAAGTCCCTCATTGCTCTTATCACTTATCATTTCTAACTCTGCTGGGTAATACAGTGCACATCTTCATGTTTTTGCTGGAGCTTTTCAGTCTCCAGCAGACCAGCTAATGTAGCTTGGATTCTAGCATCCATAAAACTAATTGGAGGTATATATTAGCATTTTAATGTAATTTTTAGTGTTGGCTTAGGCTTAAATTTTAGAATATTAGACTGCTGGTGCAGTTAATATGTTTCATACCTGTGTATCATGATAGAAATGTCACTTATAATTTATTCTTCAAATATGTTAAAATGTCATAGACATTTTCATCTTTTATATAATATTACCCTTATAGACAGCAATAATATTTTTTCATATGAGATAATTACAGCAGCTCTTATGGGTCCCTTCTAGCAGGCTTCTTAACCTCCTTTATTAAGGGAATGATGGCTTTCAAAGACCATGCTTTCCAATTTACTGAAGGGTTGTTAGGTAAAGATTTTACGTTGCGAAGATTAAGAAATGGTTGTTTTACAGGGTAAGCCAAGTTAAAGGATCATGATGCATCTTTGCACCTGCACCACATCCTGTCTCTTCTCTTACCTGTGATCTGAAAATCTGTGTGGGCTCAGTCCAGGCATGAAAAATGTTTTTGTATTGTTCTAATAACTCAATCCCTACTAAATTGTTCTGTACAGAGAGCAAAAAAGCAGTGTTGGTAGATGCATATGGTAGAAATGTAGAGAATTGCTACTCCAGAAAAAAATTATTTTGATGCAAATCACTTATTTTTAATACCAGTTTTAAAATAAACTCTAAATTTATTGTAACCATGCCATAATGCAGCATCTTCCACCGATCATCTCAAATCTATTTGATGAATATTGCAAAATATTAGAAAGAAATAAGTCAATGATGTAAAAACAGTGCATTAAAATTTATTGTGCATGGAACGCAACAGCTTCATGATATATATTTCTGTAAGTAAATTTTACTGAGATAAAGTACACCATTAGCAGACATTTCTTAAGGGCAGGTTCTAAAGGCTGCACATAATGCGTTTGAAAATGTGCACTGAATTTGGAGGGGAAAGGATGCAAAATGAACACTCTACTTAAAATTCAACATTATTATTACTTCATTGCCACAACATCCTTGGTTTTTAATGTCACTTTTCAGACAAATGCAGGGAGACATTTCCCTGCCCAAAGCACTTACAGAAAGCCTATGGCCATGATCCTGCCACTGATAGGACACAGGAGGAGTGTTGTGTCTAAATGGAGTGTCCTTGAAGACAAAGGGTAGTTTGAGGATGAGTCAACCAGCTCCTGAGCTGTCATTTCCAGAACTGTGAGCCCTAGACCTTAGCTTTGCTCCTGCTGATCTCTCCCTGTTACCTTCAAAGGCTGCAGGATGAGCCCAAAGTCATACAAAGTGCAGATAAAGGAACAGAGTTGAGAGGTAGATAAAACAGAGAGGCAGGATTCAGCACATTCTGTAGCCATAATAAAGTATTATCGGTATGAAATTGAAGAATAAAGAATTATGGGCTAGAGAGGGACTGAGAAGATAGTTTTGTTCTCATAGGAAATTTGTTTCAATCAATCTGTGTTTCCTTTCTAAATTAAAGCAAAAGTTGAAATTCTAAAATTTTCATGGATCAGTAGGAAATTCCATAGCATCTCAGTTCAGAAAGTCAAGATTTTAGTGTTTCAATAAGATAAAAATCATAATATAGAACATGAAAGTATATGTAAATGTCTTTTAAGGTACATTAAAATGCACCAATCAAAACAAAATTAACTAAGCTTAATTAATACAATTCTTATTTTCAGTTTTATCAGGGAAATGTCATGAAATGGGATACTGACCTTGACAGGGTTGTATTTCGACGGACAGCTGTCTCATTAGTAGAGTTTCAATGGTCCTAGCTCTTGTATCAGTCACTGGGGATCTTCTGCTTGCATAAGGAAAAACAGTAAGACGTTTTAATTTCTTTTGCCAGTGCCATATTTGAGCATAAGAGGTCTACAATTTCTGACAGACTGGACAGAGTTGGGCCTGATTGTGCTGGGAACCAGCCCAGCCTGGGCCTTGATGGGATGTAGGGCAGACTACCTCCCCTGAACCTGAGAGAGACTGGGACGTGCTGTGCTCTGTCATGCATCATGTGTCTTTGAAAAAAATCCTTTCTTAGGCATTATGATAATGCAACCAAGCAAAACAGCTAAATGCTGATGTATTTTTAACTACCCTGTTACTCCCGTATGCCCCAGTGGTACTGTTCTGTGCTTAACCTCCAGGATGAGCTCACTGCTCCCTACAGAGGAGACACCACTACTGGTCCAGCCAGAAACAAAGCTCAATGCCACTTTTAATTCCTATCTTAATCAATTTATTGTAGGAATTTGGGGAGAACAGCTAAATAATTTAGTTTTTGTGCATACTGCTTACTGGGTGCACCTGCATTAGTGTTTCCATTCAAACTGGAATTCAGGTTTAGAAGTGAATCTTCTACTTTCTCCACCTAGTTCACCTTGGTTCTTATCCAGAAACTATTCACAGCACTTAGACTCTTATTCGCAAATTAAACTAAAACTAAAGAGGATCCTAATACACACTTCAGTGGGTATTCAGGCACTGTGACCAAACTAGAGTTGATCCAAAGAAGACCTCTTGCACTGCACATAGTTTGGATATTAGGTCTTCAGCAGCAACTGATACTCTAGCAAATGGATCCTATTGTGCCACACTACTTCCTACTAGATTCAAAGCTCACCTAGCAGATCTAGCCTGGCAGGAAATTAGATGTATTACCATTACAGATCTATCGCAAAGTTTGTGATGGCAATATGCACCAAATAATTTGTGTAATAGAAACTGCTATGCCAGCTTCCCAATAAACTGGTTCTCCTCAGCAGTGTCTTCTGCATACTAATTCTAAAACCAGGACACTTGGGGCACAGGGCACAAGAGCAGACTCAATGACAGTAAAGTGGCTCTTTGGAATGACAATTATAAAATTTATTATTATGAAAAATTTATACAAGTGTAAACTGTTTCTTTGTTCTCAATGTCTGGCATTTTTTCACAGTAGATAAAAGCTTTTCCAAATTTTTTTTTTTTTTGGTACTAAAATTAGGTATTAAGTCAACATCTTCGGTGTTGACGCTCTGTTCTAATTTATGCCATCCCCTGGTACTAATAGAGTATTCAATACATGCCTGGGACATCAGTAATAGTAAGTGTTTGCCAAATTTCAAGTCTGTATTTCTTTGGTAATAAATCTGGAAAAAACATTTCTGTTTCCATATTTTTTAGAGAAAAAAAAAAAGGCTTCTATTTGACTTTAAATATATGTGGAAATAACTTCTAGATATTCATGTTTAAAAATACAATCATAGGAAAAAAATGTGAGCCTTGTATATGACGTACTCTCTCTGTAAACTTTGCCTTGCTCTTCTTAATTGATAAACCTTTTCCTAGGTGATATGCTTGTCATCTTGTGTATCCTCTGTAAATGAAAACAGATCTTATTTTGCTCGGGTAACTGTTATCTTGGTACTGTTTGTAAGGATTCCTTTTATAGCCCCATTTGCTGTCTAAGAACGTGCAGAGGTGCTGGTGCATAAATTGGAAAAAACACAGCAGAGATGCTGAAATTTAAGATTGAGGGCCTAGAAGATAACATTTGTGCACGCAGAAAATAGGATATGGAAATTGGTAACACCTTGAAGGTGGAAAACCACAATGTCATTTAACAGAGCCCAATTTTATGGCAGAAATGTAATTCCATCGCTGCAATTGTGAAAGTAAATGTGTCCTTGATAATGATTCCAGTGTATAATTACAAGGATATATCATCCCAGATCATTTTAACTGTACAACCTTGAAATTGCTAGGCACAGTCATAAAGGTTCCTGAGACACTCACCCAGAGGCACTGTATTCAAGGTAGGGATGGAGGCACCTTGTGATATGCAAGTACATATCTGCAACAGATCAGGTAAATTTCTCTCTAGAAATACCTATGGGTAACCAAATAGCTTATATGTGCATCTGCGCAATGAATCCAGTCTCTAAAATTGTGATCCTAATTTGTGTTGTGTTGTCCAAGAAATCCCACTTGTGTGAGAAGAGCCTGTTGAATTGACTGTTTAACTTTTGACCTTAATATACAGTTAGGGAATAGTGTTTTGGAGGCCCTTCTATATTGATTTTATTTGAAAGGAAGGTGTTTTGTTGGGATTTTTTTAAGGGCCTTTTATCAATTTGTGATTATAAGTTTTATATGTAACACAAACCTTTAATATGAAATAAATCACTACTGGGCCTTGGAAAACTGATGGAGAGGGTACAACAAAGGGCCACAAAGATGATTAAGGGCCTGGAGCATCTCTCCTATGAGGAAAGGCTGAGGGACTTGGGTCCTTTAGTGTTGAGAAGAGAAGACTTAAGGGGTATCTGATCAATGCTTACAAATACTTAAAGGAAGGGTGTCAGGAGGATGGGGCTGGTCTTTTCTCAGTGGTGCCCAGGGACGGGACAAGAGGAAATGGGCACAAAGTTGAGTATAAGAAGTTCCACCTAAACATGAGGAGGAACTTGCTTTACTGTGAGAGTGGTAGAGCAGTGGAATAGGCTGCCCAGATAAGTGGTGGAGTCTCTGTCTATGGAGACATTCAAAACCTGCCTGGACAAGTTCCTGTGCAACATACTCTAGGTAGACCCGCACTGGTGGGGGTGTTGGACTAGATGATCTCCAGAGGTCCCTTCCAACCCCATATAACTCTATGATTCTATGAAAAGCACATATTGCAGAAAAAGCTCCAGAATAGGCAAAACACACTGTTTACACTAAATTACTTTTGATCTTGTTCTAAGACAGGTGTGTGTCCTGGCAGATCCCAGCTTTACCTGGTCATCTCGTACAGGCATGAGATGAGAAACCAAGGAAGCAGGTACCCCTTCCTCCCAAGAAATAGGGCATGTTTGGGTTGAAAAAAAATGCAGCCATTTTCTGTGTGGAATGAAACCAGTGAGTAAATTGCTTTGTCAGACAAAGCAAGCTGGTTATAGGAGGGACAAAGGAGAAAAAAACCTCTGAAGCCACAGGTAAATATCTGAGAAACTTCAGAGCAAAAATATCATGAATCATGGAAGAGGACTGATCAAACTCCAAAAAACACTTTAGTTATGAATAAAAGGAGACCAGGATCAATTTGCAGATTACTGTTTTGCCCACTCCTTACTTGCACAACACGTTTTGTGTCAAAAACCTCTCACCAGTGCTTACACCAATTTGCCTCCACTGTTGTGTCACCCAGAATAGTAAACCACCACAGCAGCCCAGCCTGCAGACAAAGAAGAAGGGAGAACTGTTAAGCCATTAGCATTTATCAAAGGTGTGCACATAGGACTTTGGAGGAAGCCCAAGACAAACACAGACTTGCCAGAAGGTTATGTGAGCACAACAAGCCAAGGTAAAAGTTTTGGTATATGCATCATCTGTAGGGAGCTTAAATACCCATACAGAGCTTAAAAGACTTGTGGAGTTAGAAGGAGAGATTAGTCAGCTCTGTGAAACTTTTTGAAAGAAAGAGAGAATAGAAAAAATGCAGATTCTAAGGAATCTCTAAGAATTGTTATCCCAATGCCCATGCATTATATATCTCAGACTTTGCAGCCTGAAAGATCCCTAAGATCCACCTGCAATTACACAGCAGGCTTGAAACCAAACCTGTGCATCTGTGCTTTGGAATGGTTAAGGCATCTCTGCCTCCCAGCTGCTATTAAGCTGAACATCCAGCTCTCAGCCATTTACTCCCTGTTTCTAGTCAGTCCTGTTTATGCATTAAAAAAGCTGCATACTTCTCCCAAAGCAGTAGTGATTTCCAAGGAGATTTTAACAACAAAGAAAGAAGTGTGGATTCCCAAGAGGGAAATATCACCTTACATAATGACTACCTGCAGATTTTCACATGTACAGGAAGTAATCAACATACATAGAATGGAATAAGACCTATATTGACATTTGGTGGCTTACTTTAACAGAGGTCTGCCTAGGGTTGTCATACTAATAACAAATCATACTCTGAAGTACACAGGTACTACTCCAGGAAGTGTTTGTAACCTCATGGAAGACTTCTTCTACTTTGTCAGTGCTCTGAGCTGGTATTTTCTCTAAAGTGAGTGCACAGAGGAATGAGGGCTTTGGCA
Source organism: Scolopax mira (assembly GCA_004320125.1). NCBI lineage: Eukaryota > Metazoa > Chordata > Aves > Charadriiformes > Scolopacidae > Scolopax > Scolopax mira. The sequence continues at coordinate 153,805 of BJBW01001463.1, read as the reverse complement.
GAACCTGCTTTTCTTTCACTGCTGCAGAGGAATAACTCCCTGTTTGCCATCCTTCCAGTTTCAGACTGAAAAGCGCACAGCAAAGGAAGAACGGAAGAAGAAGTAAACAAAGAAATAAAACCTTGACAACCTTCCTTCTTCCAGATAGACCCCTACTATGTACTTTCTCAAAACACGTATACATTGCTTTAATTAGTCCTATATTACTCATGGAAAAGCTTCGTTTCTTTGATAGGTCAATACCCGACTGCTTCGCGCCTGGCAAGGCGAGCCATTTATTAATTAAAGCTGCCCTGCAGTCTGTCACTCCTGTTCCAGTACACTTTGTTTGTGCCATTCTCCAGCTGGTATAGCCATGATGTCACCTACTTTCAAATATGACTTTAAAATGAGAAGGGAAAATGTAAAAAGCAATTGAGCTAATGTGATGTTGAAGAGCACATTTTAAACAAACTTCTGAAGCATTGTCTAATGTTACCTCTCCAGGCAAGGGGCAGCTCTCTACTCTAAATTTCCTCAAAATGTTGTAATCCATTAGCTTGCCAAATAGTATTACTAATAATATATACTTAGCCTTCATGAGTTATGCTTATCTGCTGATCTGAAAGCACTTTGCAAAAGAAGTTCTTCTGCTACATATCTTATTTTATACACTTCTGTTTCCTCCTGATCATTTCTTTTTCATAAGATACTCTGTAGACGCTTTTCAGATAGAAGTGGCAGTGTCATGCAATTATCTGCCTCAGTCATTGCTTCAACTCTTGTATTTGATCACGCAAGGGAAGCAACCTAGTGCCTAGAGCACATCACACAACCCCATCTGCCTTCACTGGTTGGGGAATCAGATGTGTGAGGTCGTCCTGTGGCACCGGCAGCTTTCAGCAGAACTACTCTGTGCAGTCTGTTTTCTGAAGAGATTTCATTTCACTATCTTCCAAGCTACTGATACCAGCTTGTCACTGCAATCTGTCATTTTTATGTGGATTTTAAAATCTCACTGAAGCCTTATCTTACCAGCCCTCTGATGCAGTCTGTAATACCTGTGGAAGGAGCATCTTCAAGACATCCCACAAGTGAGATCACAACGAGAAGGCTAATGGCCATCGTCGGTCCTGCACTGAATTTTTTTAACTGAAAGGAAGTGAAAAGGATATATTCTTGCTCCTTATACATTTTTGCTGTTGTTGCTATCCATGTGGTACTTTCAGTAGGAGAAAACCTTAAAAGCATGAAGATGTTAAGAGAGTAAAGGCCCTTCCCTATGTTCCTGACAGCTTTTATCATAACTGCATTGTTAGACCTAGAGAATTAAAAAAAAGGGTCAGCTCTTATGCCATGGATAGAGGTGTGAATCTTCCAATTAAATTTGTCTGCATCTTTCATAGCTTGCTTCTTGTACATGCATATGTGTGTGTAAGGATGGTGGTCTACTTTTACTACTGTTGGTTAGAAGTAAATGCTTAAAATTCCAGGCAGATTTCTCTAAAGTATGACTTTATAATATTTGAACCTCCTCTGAAGGCTGCAGATTTGGTTTTATTTGGAGCTGCTATGCTTACGTAATGATAAGACTCTCAATCATGCTGTGGCATGCGGTATTACTGATGGCTGATCACAGAATTACAGAATGATATGGGGTTGGAAGGGACCTCTGGAGATCATCTAGCCAAACCCCCCTGCCAAATCAGGTCCGCCAAGAGTAGGTTGAACAGGAACTTGTCCAGGCAGATTTTGAATTACTTCAGAGACAGAGACTCCACTACCTCCCTGGGCAGCCTGTTCCAGTGCTCTGCCACCCTCAAAGTAAAGAAGGCCCTCCACATGTTGAGATGGAACTCACATTTGTGCCCATTACTACTTGTGCTGTCACTGGGCACCACTGAAAAAAGACTGGCCCCATCCTTTTGACACCCACCCTTTAAGTATTTATAGGCATTGATGAGATCCTTCCTAAGTCGTCTCTTCTCAAGACTCAAAAGACCCTCAGTGTTTCTTCTTAAGAGAGATGTTTCAGTCCCCTAATCATCTTCCACCCAGACTGTGTTCCCGACAGCTTCAGCTTGCTCTAAATGAATTGTCTCCTTCCAGGTTTTGGTCCAACTTGACCTGGCCTCAGCTTGGGCTTCCGTCTGAGCAGAATTAGTCGAATGAACGCTTAGACTCAAGCCCACGTTTCATCCCCCAGAACAGAGACAGAAAGTTTCTGCAAGGTGGGTCAGGCATGTGGTGGCCAGACAACAGAAGAGAGGAGAGGTGCTCCTAGTGAGAAGGCTGAAAGGCTCCGTCTCTGTCAGAGCAGGACCTGGAGGAAGTCTTTCATGAATCCTTACAACTATCAGGCAAATCCATGAATATACGTAGTCCCAGCCACTGTAGAGACTTTCAGGTTATGTGTATAGCAGTGGATTGAATGCACAGCACTGAAAGCAACTGGCAAAGTTGGGCTCATGTCTATCATATTGAACTCTCACTCTCTAAAATAGGGTTGCAAAATCCTATTGCCTACTGAAAATGCTCTCCATTCTAACTCCCCAGTCACACCTGGGTATTGTCTGAGAGAATGGTTTTCAAGCTTCAGTGTCTGGGAATATCCTGTGGTACTATTTAATCTACTAATTCATGGTTTCTCTACATATCCTCTCTGTTGCATTGTTTTTTACCTGTTTATTGTGTTGCATAATAATGCATAGCATCTGTGTGAGAATCTAATTTCTCAGAGGAGGAACAATTTCCCACCTCTGTGCAGGGATTGACACTGCTCTGAACTTGCAAAAATATTCTTTCTAAAAACCACCCTATATGAGATTTAAGTCATAGAATACAGTCAACAGACTATGTACCAACAGATTTAACAGCGATGAAGTAAAAACACAAACCAAGGTGGAAATCTGAGATGACTGGTTGTCACAGCTATAGACTATCTGCATATAGCCCCAATCCAATTTTTGTAAATGGTTCTGGAAAACGAGGGTGGATGACAAAGATCAGGGCAAGCAGTGTCGTCCTGTTATGTGAAGATTTTGAGAGGCTAATGAGAACTGTGATGGCAGGAAGCAGCTCTGTTCTTACACAGTGCTCCTGTAAAGTTTATCACTACAATTAAGACTTGGGGACAAAATAAGATGGGATCAGAATTATTCGCAAAGATTTACTTCCAGGGGAACAGCATATGGGTAGAAAATGTGACATGATTCCTGAGGAAATAAAGAGAAAAAAATGTAACCATCTTTCCTCAGTATACTTCCCAAAGAAGCAGGGTCTTGTAAAAAAAAAAAAAACAAACACAAAAAAAACCGCACACCAAAACAAAACAGAAATATTTCAGGAGAGGAAATATTCCTCTCTCACCATTTCCAAGCCCACACTGTGGGAGGTACAAATATTTTTGGAGAGAGCAAAATAGAAGCTGCGCTTAAAAATATTAAAGTGATTTCTCTTTAAGTTTGCTGAAAAGAAATGTAATCACATAGAACTCTGCCATTAGTTATTACAGTGTGAAATCAAATGTGAGAGGTCATTCCCTGGCACTAACAGCTCTGGGCACACTTGCTCAATGAACTCTTGTTTTCCTGCTGGGTAAATTAATTATGTGATTGTCTCTGCTTGAAATTAACAGTCCTCCCCTTCTTCACATGAAGAGATCAAACACGCCCATGTGACTTGCAAATTACTCCTCTAAATGAGGGTCCCCGTAGAAATAACTAGGTTGCTTTAGTGTGAGATATTAATATTACCCATTTTCAGTACAAATGTCGATAAAGTTCTCTTGTGTTCCTCTTTTTTAAATTGACATTTCATTAAACATAATGCTACAAAGTATTTCTGACAATGCAAACTTATCAAAGCAGCTTGATGCAGAGGCAGAAAGCACGCTTTCAGTGTAAACTATAAATCTTAAAAACACGGTGGTTTAGATGTTGCACGTTACTTGTGGCTCTCGCATACGTGTAAAGACCACTCACACCCCCCCGAGTGTGCATGCAGTTGTGTGTGTGTGTGTGTGTGTGTGTGTGTGCGTGTGTGTGCCACCCCCAGCCTGGTGCTGTCGGTAGGGCAAGACCCTCTGCCTTGGTGAGCCTGTGAACTTGCCTCTGCTGATCCTGCCCCTGCTGATCCGGCCCAGCCCGATGAGGGAACACCTTCATTAGCAGGGGGAGATTCAAGAGGAACCAGCTGCGACCAGAAACAAAAACATTAATAACTTGGTATAAATAAATGCCCAGAATTTATTGTCTCTTTAGAGCAATTGCTCTAAATTGCTCTAAAGAGACAGAAGAGTTGACTGAAGGCCGAGGCCCATGGGAATCACAAAGGTCAAGCAGAAAGGACAAACTGAGGCACTGGCAGTCTGAAGCCTGATAACATAAAACCCAATTAATACGGATGGAAAACAATAAAACCACTAAAATTAAATTGCAACCACTGTTGCTGTTACCTCTTTTTCAGGTTGCTTGCTTCTTTGTTTATCGAGCCCCTGTTCTATGATTTGAATTAGTAACACGCTGCAAGACCTTATGGGAGGTTTATATTAGATGTATACATTCACTGATCATGGCTGTAAAGAACCTGACCTGGATATGTGACCATTCCTTAACTTTCATGAGTTGCATTTTGATGAAGACATTTGGTTCAAACATTTATTGAGTAGCTGATAGTATTTGTTTCAGTAGACCAGATTGTTCCCTCCCACAGACACATTATGAGAAAGGGAAAAAAAAATGACTAATTAGGTTGCCTGCAGATAGATGCTTGATGCTTGCTTGCAGTTATTTTTCTGAGGGTGCTCTTTAACCCACAGTCGTATGAATCCCGGGATGCTTTGGAAGGCCATGGCACCCTCTGCAGACCTCTCTGGCTACCTGAAACCAACTCCCCCAGATCTCTTCCTTCCTTTTTCTTCTCTAAAAGGGACTTGGAAAAAAAAAAGAACAGAAAGAGAAAGTGAGAAGTAGGCCAAAGTGGCAAACAGGGCTTGCTCCTTCAGATTTTCACCGTATTCAGAAGGCATACAGTATTAAAAGAAAACTCAGACAAGCACTCTGATATTCAAATAATTAAACAGAATCTTTTCAGGTCAAAATTATCATAAACTCATTGAAACCTTTGGAATTATGACTGCAAACAAAACTGAACTTCCATCTCAGTTAATGTAAATGGTTTAGTCCCTGTTCCCTTACCCTTACTCAAAATCCAGTGCATTCCCATTTCTTCTGTTTTCCCTGATGAATGAAAGGTACAACGCTCTCTTACAGTACCTTTCTTGTTCTAAATGGGATAGTCCGGCACACATCACAAAGCAGAAAGTCTAGTGAACACTAACCCTCTTAATGATACGCTGCAGATTAGTACATTTTTCTGTTTAATAACTACATTACAGGGAATTAAATGATTTTTTCTCTGTTCTTGCAACCCATAATTATCTTCTGATTTTGCCTTTCAAACCCTTAAATGTCTAACAGTAACTGAATATTTAACAACTTGATGTTCATTTACTTGCAGGAATGCACATGCCTGTGTAGCTCTGAATATGAAATATAGGAGAGAATGCTGAATTTCCTGCACAGAAAAAAATCCAATAGTACTACACAGATAAAGAACACAAATGCTAGGCCTTGACAATAACAACACTCACTGAAGTGGTGCAAATACCCTATTAGCAATAAATAGGAGTGAGACAAAAATTTAGTATTTCTGGAAAACGGTTGGAACACGTTAAGCAATGTAAAAGTAATATAAAGGATTTTCCACCTATTCTTTTACATGCAGTAAGAAGGAGATGAAAGTGTCTGCTTCAAGAATAAGTGCAGAAGTACATTACTTAACCCCCAAGTACAGCAATTAGATTTCTATTTCATAACTACGTAGGTCCATGGAGTGAGCCTTCCTTGAAAAACTCCTCCATGCATGGAAATGGAAAATAACAACAACCTTTTCTCACACAGAAGAAAACCTTGCACAAACTCCAAAGCATAAACATGACTGGTCCCTAAGCTGACGAGGCGTTTGGATCCCATGAGCATCCCGGTGGCCGCCCCAGCATGTGTCTGCTTGCAGGATGGCCAGGAGACCTGGATGGCAGCAGCAGGAGAGGAACTGCAGGGTGACAGATGCTCAGACAAAAAGTCAGCTGTGGCCGGGGTTTTGTCGTGGGAGCACTGCTGGCACTGCTGCCAAGAGAAGAAAGATGAGCAGGCAGGGGAACGTGTGCTGTGATTGTGTACCGAGTCCAGCTTGAGATGTTTACGCACACACAAAGCACCTGCTGGAGCCACTGGCAGACAATTTGCATCAGGGAAGGAGGAAGTCTTAAGGTTGCACTGTTCTCCTTTTGGGGACTGTCTTAACGGAGGGTCCACGGGGAATCAGCGTGCCATCGCATGACAGACCGTTTTTCTACCTGGTTGTTTTAACCCAGGGAACTGCAACAATGGTGTTCTTTAAATAACTGCCATCTTGTGCAGTCAAGACCCAACACTCAAATTAATGAAATGCCAGAGCTCAATGTCAGTTTAGCATCCCTCTGAATGCCTTCTGCTATAGCCTGCTGTGCTGGTTGAGGCAAGGGGCCTGCATGATGGGCAAGCGGTGTGTTTATGGACATCACTGAGAACTCCTGGGCTGAGTTTGCAGTGTCAGCTTGTAATCTTGATGTCTCCCACCTTCCGCATGTTCCCTTGTCCCTTTGGACACTCCTTTTTTCAGTCAAATACCGCTGTGACACAGTCTTTAAAAGTGTTGAAGGTTATGGAAGTCAACACACCTCCTCTGGAAAGAGAGTAGGAGAACAAGATTTGTCTCATGCCCATGCAGCTGCACTGATTTGCAAGAGTCTGTTCTGTTCACAGGCTGCATCAGGGACTGGGCTTATTTTTAAACAAGGGGATTTTTTTATACAACTATTCCTGAGAAATTATTTCTTTCTGCACCTCATTGGAGACAGTTATGTTTGTTTATCTGCCTCCAACAAGAAAAACTGCCTGGAATAAGGCATTGGTACAAAGGAAAACAGAGAGGAATGTCACAAATCCAGGATAACTGCTAAAACAAAATGGTAAATGTGTAAACACTTCAGTAGGTTAGCTGTTAGAAAGACTGCCCCTCTATCCCCAACATTACTAATTGCTGTTTATCTTCCAAGCTTGATGCTGAATCTGTTTTGAAGCCTTCACTAGGACACCGAAGGCTCAGCTGAGGGGCTCTTAGGGGCAGTGTCTGTTGAAGGGGGAGAGCTGTGTGTGCACAGAGTGGGCACGGTGTTGCATGGCTGAACACCAGCGAGAGGCTGAGCACTGCGCTGAGCTCCAGTGGCTGGATTCAACTTGCAACTCAGGCCACTGCACGGGGGAGGTCGGTCCAGCCATCCATGGAGATCCACCAACAGCCCTGCCTCAATTTTTTTTGGCCTTGAACGGCAGCAGTTCTTACACTGAGAGCGCTACACATGGCAAGGGGGTCTCCACAAGAAGCTCTTTGCCTGCCTTTTCCTTCTTTCCAGTGGCTTTGGTATATTCTAAGGTATGACCTAATCTTTATTTTGCTGTCAGCTCAGGCAGATGATGAGGTAGCAGAAGTTTCTGTGTTGACCCTTCACAATGTCTGAGGTGCACAAGTGGTTTGAAATTTTCTTGCAGCCTTTGAAAGACCATAACCATGTAACAGCCAGTGGGATTAGCTGGAATTCATATGATGAGTTTGCTGTAAAGAGGTCCTTACATTAATGACAAGTGGGTCCTTCTATGTTGCAGAACGGAGGAAGGTAAGTTAAGAAGAAATGGCTTTCTCTCCTTTTTTTCACTGGAATATTCTTGATACTCCTGTAGAAAATTTATTCTTGAAGGAGTCAGGAAGAATAAGCTTGTGAGGGTGTCTCTTAACAACAAGAAAAGCTGCAGGAACAGCACAAACAGTAAATCAAAACAGCACTTTGGCTGGCCAATGATGGATGGCCATAATGATGAATGCTGAGAAGGCAGTTTTAGTAAGATGTATACATCTTATCTCCTGTCTCACGGTAAACTTCCTAACATCTTTCTGAAATTACTAAAGAGAAACTAATATATTCTAACACTATGACAAGTATTGTCAAGCCAATACAAAGCAACATCATTTTCTATTTTGAGTCATATTGAACTACTATAAACCAAATCCAATAACTAAGTAATAGCTTAAAGTATTCATTGCACTGTCTCCATGTACATAAGGCAACATTTATCTAACATTTGGCACAAACATTAAGTTGAATCTATACATTGACACAACATTGAACATTGACCCACGTAGTGGACGAGGGAAAGACTGTGGTTATTGTTTACCTGGACTTTGGTAAACTCTTTGACCGCATTTCCTACAGCACTCTCATGGAGAAACTGGTTGCTCATGGCTTGGATGGGCCTATGTTTCACTGGATAAAAAAACTGGCTGGGTGGCTGGGGACAAAGGGTGCTGGTGAATGGAGATAAATCCAGTTGGTGTCCAGTTACAAATGGTGTTCCCCAAGGCTTGATACTGGGGCCAGTTATGTGTAATACCTTTATCAATGATCTGGGTGGGGGAATTGAGGACATCCTCAGTAAGTTTGCAGATGGCACCAAGCAAAGCAGGAATATTGATCTGCTTGAGGGTAGGAAGGCTCTCTAGAGGGATCTGGACAGACTGGATTGATGGGCAAAGGCCAGTGGTATGAGGTTCAACAAGGCCAGTGCTGGGTCCTGCACTTGGGTCAAAACACCCCCATGGAGTGCTACAGGCTTGGAGAAGAGTGGCTGGAGAGCTGCCCAGCAGAAAAGACCTGGGGCCATTGGTCACCAGGCAGCTGAATATAAGACAGCTGTGTGTCCAGGTGACAAGGAAGGCCAGTAGCATCCTTTCTTGTGTCAAGATTATTGTGGACAGCAGGACTAGGGAAGTGATCATCTTCCTCAGCACTGGTGAGGCCCCACCTCGAGTACTGGTTTCAATTCTGGGCCCCTCATTATAAGAAAGACATTGAGGTGCTGGAGAAAGTCCAGTGGAGAGCAATGAAGCTGCTGAAGGGTCTAGAGTCTTATGAGGGAGCTGGTGTTGTTTAGTCTGGAGAAAAGGAGGTTGAGGAGAGACCTTATCAGTTTCTACACCTACTTGTAAGGAGGTTGTAGAGAGTTGGGGGCCAGTCTCTTCTCCCAAGTAACAAGTGATAGGATGAGAGGAAATGGCCTCAAGTTGGTTATTAGGAAAAATTTCTCCACTGAGAGGGTTGTCAAACATTGGAAGTAGCTGACCACAGAAGTGGTGGAATCACTGTTCCTGGAGGTACTTGAAGGATGTGTAGATATGGTGCTGAGGGACATGGTTCAGTGGAGGTTTTGGCAGTGTTAGGCTGATGTTTGGACTGGATGATATTAAAGGTCTTTTCCAACCAAGACAATTCTAAGGTTCTATGATGTACAAAAGCAATATATACCAGTCTGTTGTATGTATTGGACATGCAACATTCATTGGAACTAATTTTCTCAAAATTATTTATGTTTTAGAGACAATATTTATATTAAAACAAGAAAATTTCATTTCTGAGTAACAAAATTCTATGTATTTTGCAACATTTTGAAATATACAATATTATAAAGCTTATAATCAGTAGCATCAAAAATACGAAAATACTCTTATCTCCATCTGGAAGTACTTGAAAAATAAATAAATAAATACATGCAGTGAGTCTTGACATAGTTGCTCATTGATATCATAAGACAATAAGGCTGACTTGGGATGTAGACTGTCAGGTCCCATGGCATATCTTGACATAATGGAGTGCGCTTTTCAAATATTATTAGAGACTGAAAATGATCTTATCCTTACAGTTGAAACAGTCATGTAGAGTCTAGGGAAGCTTTTTTAATTTGGGTCTGGAAAATATTTCTCTAAGATGTATTTCTATACATTTTATAAACAAAATCACTCTGTATCTACAGGGAAAAATGTTTTAAAAAAATACAGAACAAGATACAGTTAAAAACTCAGTAGTTCCACAAAGGCATGAAGAAATGTATCACTGTTTTGAGAAATCTTAGATAAATGCAGTAATGTTAAGAAAGAATCAAATTCATTTCATATCCTAGCCCAGACACCTGAACCAAGAATATATCTCTCTTCTGCCATATCTTTATCACATTTACTGTCCTTAGCTTGTAGTGAATGGGGAATACTTCTGTGTGAACACTGCCTTCTAATTTTATTAAAACCCACATCTTAAAAAGAAATCACAAATAGGATTAGTTGAAACATAACTTTTTAAGGTTTGCACTTCTGAATAATCATCCTAATATTAATTTTAAAAAATACTGCAAAACTCTTTGTTACATTAAGAAAGTCATAAAGAAAAATGATCACCGGAGTTCAGTCTTAAGGTTGTTCAATCCATAGTAACCATATGGGCTAAGAGAATGGCTAGTAGTAGAAATATTTTTTATTGACATACCAGCTTAGAAGGTGTTGCTGTTCATTCTTCTAATAGCTTGAATATCTATTTGCTAGTGGAATAGCAATAACCATCTATCTTTGCAGAGGAATACAGGCTAGGACAAACACAGAGCACAGATGAGGTTGGAGTTCATTCTCAAAGACTGAGAATTTCTTTTTGTTTGAACAAAACAGAATGAAGTTTTAGGTCTGAGCTGCTTCTCAGCAACTTTCTTTTAGTGTGTCTTCTGCTTTCACAACCTTTGCTGATACAGTCACGTCCAGTAGACTCTTATTTCCACACTGCTAACCAGTAACACTATGGGTAACAGTTTTAATTGCGCACAGCCTAAGCTGGTGAAACCTGGGTTCCAACGCCACTGCTGCTAGAAGTGCTCATCTTCAGGTTCAGATTGGAAATGAGGAAAATTTTTTTCACTAAAAAAGCCTTGGAATGGGCTGCCCAGGGAAGTGGTTGAGGCACCATTCCTGGAGACAGGTGGTTAGTGATATGGTTTAGCAATGGTTTTTTTTTTGTGTTAGTTAGGTTGATAGTTGGCCTAAATGATCTTAAAGGTCCCTTCCAACCTAGACAATTCTATGATTCACTTCTATGTGTCTGCTGTCAGATGCCAGGCATCAGAAATAATTATGTAGAAACTAATAGTTCCTAATAGTTCCTATGGGTGGACCAAAACCAATATGACAAATTAATATACAGACTACTTCTAAGAACCTAAAAGAAAACATGGACAGGAATAATAGCCAGATCTAATTTCATAGAAACACATACTTGATCAAATCAGACAGTTTCTTTCTATAACAAGGTAACAGAGAGGAGAAGCAATACATTGGCTTATAAGACTTTTGACTTTATACTGCATAGAATTTCCATAACCAAACTAAGGAATATTTAGATGAAAAAAGCAGTTACCAAAGTCATGGGAAAAGTCTCCTTGGGAATTCCTTAACTGTGGTTCACCTATGTCCTGAAAAGGACTGAGTAATTCTCTGCTGGGATCAGTTCTCAGGAAGTAGTGCTATCAGATATTTTCTTTAATGATCTAGATGTTCAAATAGAAAATGTGATTACATTTGAAGACACCAATAAGGTGATAGTGTACATTGGGAAACAGGAATAAAGTTAAATGGGATACTGATACACAGCAAAATACCATAAAAAACGAAAAGGTACTGTTTAATAAGGGCAAATGCCAGACCGTGAACTTGGATAAGAACATTAATGGCACAAATATAGGAAAGGAGGCAAAAGGCTAAGTTATAGCTCTGCAGGGGTATATTTAGAATTGTTGTGAATCATAGCTTCAATAGAAATCAAAAGAATTGTGTAATGGCAAACGTCATATGATTAATCACCTACAATGATTAATAAACTGTCATAGCTAAGAAGACACTTGAAGTAATCATGCTTCTTTCAGCATTGACCTCTGCTGAAGTGCAGCAACACTGAGCATTGAGCAATGAAATTCAAAGATAGGAGTTACTTGGATGGCTTCCAGAGGAAAAAAGGTCTGGGAAGAGCAGTGAGAATGAAGAGTGGGCTACAAAACAGGAGAAGAGTAAAATTTGTGTGAGCTTGAGTATTATTCCTTGTGCCTCATTATATTTAGGATGAGAATTAAGGTTTCATATTTCAAACTTTGAATGTTGAATTGTCCTGCAGGAAAATTAAATTACCCATATGCCAATGTCCTGTCACAGGGACATTCCCACTTCTCAGAACTACTGCAAGTGACAGTGAAACAGCTTACAGTGCAGCCAGGTTGCCAGTCCCACTTTTTAGCAGTTCTCTTCCTCATCCTCTGCCAAAAAATCAACAACATTCCTTCACTTCACATCTAGCTTTAGAGATTTTAGGAAATTCTTATCTCACATTTTCAAACCTTTAACAACTACCACAACATCTAGAAATGTCTTTTTCATATGCTCTTTTGAATCCAGGACTTTGGGTCTTGCATCTTTGGGGCTTGGGCCTATGTGTCTTAGAAAATATGCCAGGTATTCATAATATTGCCAACTGTGATGATCCTTGGCTTTTGACCCAGTACGCATTGAATGGGGATGCAATGCTCAAAGAGATGGTTTCAAGCTACCCCTGAGCACTGAGCACTATGCCTGGATTGCATTCATTTCACACAACAGCCAGAATTGACTTCTTTGTCTTAAAGGAAAGAAAGGCAGAGAACAATTAAAACCTTCAGCTCCAGCTGAAGGTAGCTGCCTTCATTTTGTCAACTGTATTCAACATCCTGTGAAGCCTCCAGAAATGTGAGATACTCACTTTAATCCACAGAGCATGTGCAGCCCAATCTCACTTGCCTGGCTGGAAAGAGAGAGGACACTTTCTGATCCCTTGCTTGTTATGCTACGGTTTCTAGCTCAACAGCTACTCATCAGAAGAGCCTGTCATAGCAGGAGTAGTTTCTGTGGCATGGACAGACGCCTGGGAAGTGCCATATTAATTTTCTAGCATACAGAAGTGGAGTTAGTAAGCTGTGCAGTTTTCAGTGGCTAGCATTACACTAATTGCATCACACTCTTGTTCTGGTGACTGATTGTCTGGAACGGGGACCTGACAGGAGGCATTCATCGTCCAGGTTTCCTCCTCAAGATAAGCGAGGTGTGGGCTGAGAAGGAATTGGTCTAGCTTGATCTTGTCCTGACATAGACTTGGCGTCTGGCCAGCACTCGCCCCTGGGCTTGGGGTCTGGGAGTGCTTCCAGTTTCCACAGTATAGACACAACCACTAAGACATGGGTTTACCTAGAAATATATCATTAGGTTGACAGGAAAATTTGCATATGTAGACATCACTATGGGCATCTGATGTTCAGACACCACCAAAAATGCCATTAAGTTACAATGTACTCTGAAGGGAGCCTACAGGAGAGCCAGAGAGGGACTCTGTCAGGAGGTGCAGTGCAAGGACAAAGGAGCAAAAGGCTCCCCTCTCCTATTGGAAGAGGGGAGATTTATATTAGATATTTGGAAGAAATTCTTTACAGCGAGGGTGGTGAGGCACTGGAACAGGTTGCCCAGAGAAACTGTGGATGCCCCATCACTGGAAGTGTTCAAGGCCAGGCTGGATGGGGCTTTGAGCAACCTGCTCTAGTGGGAGGTGTCCCTGCCCATGGCAGGGGGGTTGGAACTAGATGATCTTTAAGGTCCCTTACAACCCAAACCATTCTATGATTCTATGAAAAGTCTTAAGTGCTTCAACAACTAAATGCCAGTGAATATGGCCCTCTATTGTTAAACTTCTATCCCTTGGGATGGATAAGGACTGACATACCAGGGGACAGGGAAGAAGTAGAAAGAACAAAGGCTGTGCAGTTCCCCACTGACAGTCACAGTGTGATGCACTCCTGGTAGCTTTCTAGCAGAAAAGGGGCTCTCTCTGTTCCAAATGAATGCTAAGCACCTGTATCTCCTGATTTTTTTGTTCCCATTCCACTTCTTCAAGATTGTTCAAGAGTGGTAAAGTAAGTATGGCCTCTTCCTATCTTATATAGCTTCTTCCTCAGTGCTTCAGTTATCCTTTCTTCCTTCCATTTTATCACTGTGGTTCTTAAAAGATTCAGCTTCCTCCTTTTGACCAGTTATCAGCATAAGCATTATTGATAATGAAGAAGTCACACCAAATCCCCTCACCAGTGACTAGCCACCATGTCCTAACTCTTGTTTTCCCATGACAACAATCTTTTTACAGTGCTTGCCTTTCCATCATCTCCAGAATGATTCAAGCTGCCTTCCAAAACCTTGGATTTTCATATTTTCCTGATAATTTCCTGGCCCGGGATTTTAAAAAAAACTCATCTGACACAAGTTTGCATTCTTTCTTTGCAACTCACAGTATATTATTCTACACTGTAAAAAAAGGTGGAATATATCCAGTACTTGGCATCTATTAAGTATCTGTATTCCAACTAACAATTAATTAGGATTAAGGGTTCTTGAAAGTATGTCTTATAGCTGAAGAAAATAATTACCAACTATTAATCACATACTTCTTTCAGATACTTAAAAACTAATTGTATGCATTTTCCAAATGATCTGAGATTTGCGAAATATTTAAATTGCATTATACCCTAAGATCAATCGAGAAATGTCCAAGTTTCACAAAGTCATACTAATGCTTTACTGCAATCCTTTTTTTGCTCTACTCATGCCAGTGTTTAAAACATGACCTTTCCCTTGCAGAGACCCAAAATCTAGTTTACTACTGCATAGCAATGCAAGCAAGTTGTATCGGCATGACATTTTTGTAGCTTGTAGAACTACACCCCCAAGTCAGTGAAAAGAACAGAGCATGATGTGGGATGCCATTGCTGGAGAAGGGGAGAGTTGACCAGGATCCCCTGCAACCAGCGTCATCTGAGACACTTATCAGTGGAGGAGGTTGTACAAGAGGCTACAGACCTTTTAATTTCTACTTAATGCCTCATAGACATGTGCCTCATGCTGTCATGATGGTGAGAAAGGATGCATCAAAAGAATGTTCCTTCCCCATCATATACTTTGGGAGGAGCTCTTCTGCACATTGGCCATTTATATCTTTCAAGTGACCTAGATAGGAAGTTCCCTCTGGTTTCACATCAAAAGATCAATCATAATATTTCTGAGAAGTCAGTGATGAAGCTGAGTCTCTAGTTAGGCCTCCGGGTCTAGGAACATACTGTATTTCAAGATTCAATGTAATGAACCTAAGCATTAACATTTTATAACTCATAATAATCCATTCTAAATCTGGAGGCTAATTAAACTAAACATAACAAACTTGCCTGCAACTAGAACTGGTTATATGTCATTTGAATAGAAAAATTGCAAAAGATTATTTGCATATCCCGAAAAATTAACACCCACAAAAATATTCAATAATAAATAAAGTAAGTGTTAGGTTTTGAGTGCTGGAACTCACACAACAGAATAAAAAAATGCAAATAATAATTATGCAAAACTTATTTTAACTCCAGAAGGAGACTTATCAAATACTGAATCTGAAATATAATAAAAACCCCCAAATAATTCTGAGTATAATATGTGCAATTTGTTGGCTGATGATATTAGAAGCCCATATCACAGTGGAGACCTCATGGAAGACTGACCAACAGCCTTCCCTGATTGCCAGGGTATGAAAGTTGTCCTCTGCACCCTCATCTGCAACACTTCCATGACCATCTTCCCTTTTAGCACCAGGCAAGAACTCCTTCTGTCCCAAGTGATTCTCAATAGTTCATGATGGCCTGTCCTTCTCACCTGCAAGCCAGGGGAGCCCAGCACTTGAACTGCTTGTTTCCTCTGAAGACGATGAGGAGCTATTGGAGTGCAATTACACTTGTACGTTTAGATGTTGTACTTTTCTTTCTATTTCTATACCTATAGATCTGAAATCCCAATATTTTTCATTTTACACCATCTGTTTTACCACCTAAAATTTTAGGGATCTCATTATTAATTATCCATTCTTCTGGCTGCAGTTAAGACTGCCCATAAAACATATCAGATTCTGCAGTTGTATTCAAGAAAGTGGAGTTGATTGAAGGTGTCAGTTCCTGAAGTCTGGGGAAATCTAATCCTGTTAATGTGCCACTGAAGAATTGATGACGCCCAAGACAGCCACACTTGTTCTTGCTTGTTTTATTCCTCAAATTATCATCAGGCTACAAAACCATCAATCTCTTCAAGTTCGGTTATCATGTGTTTCTAAAAAATGCCTCTGCACCTTGTGCTTAGAAGGATGATCTGCAGCTAAAGTGATGTCAGCATTGATGAGTCCCAAGTTGACAGGGACAGACATTACAGACAATATGCCCTTCTTAGTATATGGTAGTATCTGTTCTAATTCTTTAGGTACAATGTATTAATAGAATAGAATAGAATAGAATAGAATAGAATAGAATAGAATAGAATAGAATATTATTTCAGTTGGAAGGGACATACAACGATTATCCAGTCCAACTGTCTGACCAATTCAGGCCTGACCAAAAGTTAAAACATGTTGTTAACGGCATTATGCAAATGCCTTTTCAACGCTGACAGACTCAGGGCATTGACCACCTCTCTAGGAAACACAATCCAGTGTTTGCCTCCCAGCCCGTTCACTGGCTTTATTGCCATCCTCTGGAGGCATTAAAGGAGCTTTACATCCTTCTTAAATTGAGGGGCCCAAAGCTGGAAACAGCACTCAACTGTGCTGCACCAATGCTGAATACAGTGGAATTATCACCTCTTTTGACCAGCTGGTGATGCTGTGTTTGATGCACCCCAGGATGCAGATTGTCCTCTTGGTTACTTGCTGACAGAGATATTTGTGCTTAAGAAGTGTTTGAAATATTAATGCTTGTTCACCGCTCATTGTGTGCTGCTGTTGGGAGACTCTGACCAGGAGTCATTAAAAGTTGGATATTGAGAGTGGAGTGAGGGTCTTCTGTCTTCTTTCTAAACACAGCCCTCTAAAGCAATAAGATTCCAAGGAAGTCATGAGCTCAGGTAAATGTCATCCCTCTGCTTTACAAGCCTTGTAACCCACAGGACTCTCTCACCAGAAAAGACCACCAGTGTCTTGTGTCTTCCAAGCCCCATAATGTGTGTAAAGGCACATGAATACATGAAACAAGATTTTATAAAGTGATTCCCACCACAAATCAAGACCAAAACTTAAATACACTTTAATTAAGGTTCTAATGCCATAGTGTGTCATGGTTTAACTCTTGTCAACAGCTCAGCCCTACCAGATGCTCACTTATTTTCCCCCAGTGGGATGACAGAGAGAATCAGAGAGGTAAAAGTGAGAAAACTCATGGGTTGAGAGAAAGGCAGATTAATAGGTAAAGGAAAAGCTGCAAGCAAAGCAAAATGAGGAATGCATTTACTGCTTCCTGTTGGCAGGCAGGTGTTCAGACATCTCCAAGAAGGCAAGGCTCCATCACACACAACAGCTCCCAACATCCTCCCTTCCTCCTGCTTTCCCCAAAATTTATTGGTGAACCAACATCATATAGTAGGGGATATCCTTTTGGTCAGTGGAGATCATCCATACCAGCTCCCAAATACTTCTGTATCTCCTGCCTGCTCCCCGATTTGGTGGTGTGAGAAGCAGAATAGGCCTTGCATTGTAAGCACTGCTCAGGAGTAACTAACACACCCTTGTGTTATCAAACAGCATTGTTTTGTTGACAGCACCATAATAGTCTGCTGTGAAGAAAGTTAATTCCATCCCAGCCAGACCTGGTGCATAGTGATATCCAAATATGAACACAGAGATTTAATTGAAAGAGATTATGCACTGTTCCTTCAAGCCTGTGTATGTGTTAGATATGTTATGCACTTCTACACTGTGGGTATGACAGGTATGGATGGCAAACATAATTAAAACAGATATCTAGGACATTAACTAATAAACCCCCCATAATTAATAAAGAAGGAGTAATCAAAGACAAATTATTCATTATGAATTATAAACAGTTTAGGTCTGATTTAACTTTTCTGCATTTTCTTTGATCAGAATAAGATGAGACTTCTGTCAGATGTTCTAAAAATTTCCTATTACTGAGAAGTGAAGGCTTGTTCTAAATACTGAAGAGAAATCTCCTTGAGTATAAATGACAAATTGAGTTAAATCTAATCTGTATGAAAATGCCTTTAATCTAACACTTAGGTTGCTAAACTTTCTTTATAATCAACATTTTAGAAAGGAATGTTCTGTGCTGTTTACTTTAAGGCTGTTATGCTGTGAATATTTTGGGCAGAAGGTAAATGGTGATGCTCAGTGAGTGCTACTCATGTCTGACATGTGTCCAACAAACATGAATTTAGGCAGACCAACCTGTGGTGTTGACCAAGAGGTGATTTGCCAAATGGACAGGTGAAAAGAAATGACATGCAGTTCTTTGGTAGATGGCAGAAGGCAAAGCAGATGGAGGACAGGCCCTCCCTTGGCAACTCAAAAGCAGCACTTATTAACATCTGAAAAGGGAAATGGATTTCAGGCTGTGGCCCAGGACTGGTACTGCTGGTAGTGGGGATGGACAGGGCTGGAGATCCAGACAGGGACACCTCACCACCTGTGGCTTTCCTTAGGGTAATGGTTGAGTGGTACTTGGCAAGGGCAGCTTCGTGAGAGCAACAACTCCACAGACACCAAGGTCAGTGAAGAAGGAAGGGGAGGAGGTGCTCCAGGCGCTGGAGCAGAGACTCCTCTACAGCCTGTGATGAAGACCATGGTGAGGTAGGATGTTTCCCTGAAGCTGGTGGAGGTTAATGGTGGAGCAGATGCCTGCAGCCCATGGAGGACTCCATGCTGGAGCAGGTGGATATGCCTGAAGAAGGCTGTGCCTCTGTGGAGAGCCCATGCTGGATGAGGCTTTTGGGAGGACCTGTGGAAAGAAGAGCCCATAATAGAGCAGGTTTGCTGGCAGGACTTGCAACCCCATGGAGGACCCATACTGGAGTAGTCTGTTCCTGAAGGACTGCACCCTGTGGAAAGGATGCACATTGGAGAAGTTTGTGAACTGTCTCCCATGGGAAGGACAGCATGCTAGGAGAGGAAGAGTGTGAGGAGTCTTCTCCTAGAGGAGGAAAGAGCGGCAGAAACAACGTATGATGAACTGACCACAACCCCCATTGCCACTCTCTCTGCACCTCTGCAGGGGGAAGGAGTTAGAGGAAATCAGGAGTGAAGTCAAGCTCTGGAAGAAGCAGGGGGCAGGGTGGGGGAAGGTGTTTTAAGATTTGGGGTAATTTACCATTATCCTACTCTGATTTGATTGTTAATAAATTAAAATAAATTTTCCCAAGTTGAGTTTGTTTTGTCTGTGAAGGTAATTGCTGAGTGATCTCCCTTATCTCAACCCACGAACCTGTCATTATATTTTCTCTCCTGTGCCCTGATGAGAAGGGGGGTGATAGAGCACCTTTGGTGGGCACCTGGTGTCCAGCCAGGGTCAACCCACCACAAGTTAATAAAATTGTTGCTGTCTGTGCCAGTGGGAGGAATGCCAGCATCCTCCACCCTCTGGCAAAAAGAAAAGTCAGAGTGAACAGTGGCTAGTTTAAAGATTAAAATGCTTTGGTTTTCTTTCAAGTTATAAGCAAGGATGCCCCTACACTACATGCCCCTGTGGACTGTGAGGCAATAGCTGATGTCAAAGCACCATCTTACTCTGCCTGCCCTTTTCTGTCTATTAGGGATGATAAAGCTACAAGACTAATACTCTGTCTAATGAGACTGACAAGGAAAATCTGGTTATTAGTGGGAGAAAAAAAAAAGAATAAAGAATGGCTTTGGTAATTAATCCATTGCTGCTCAGAGATTCCAGTGACATTGCTTACAGTAACTCCTGCAGGGATACTGTATTTGGCTGGTAAAACTAATAGGCATTTCATTAAGCTAACAACTCCTAATTCTAATAATAATTCTGTTAAATCTTTATGGATATGTTTGTCCTTGCCTTACTTTTTAATTTTCCATTTATTGCAGATACACTTCGTAGTCTCTTGCATCTCAGATTAGAGTTCTGTATTGCCCCAAGATCATTGTCGAGTCTTACTATGCCTTTTTAGGCTGTGAAAGATCTGCCTCACACTGTCTTCAGAGACATCAGTAAGAGCAGGAATAGTCTTTACCTCTGTTAAAAACTATGAAATTTGTATTTATTTATTTAAATATTTGTTTTTGAAGGCATTCAGCTTTAGATGTATTTAAAGAATCTTAAAATCAGGAAAAAATAGAAGTGAAAATGTAACAGAAATACCACATTGTGACAGAAACACCACATTGTGACAGAAACGTGACAGAAATGACTGGCCGAGTTCTTTCCAAATGGAAATTCTACCTTCCTTTTTCAGCCTTCTCTGAGGCAGGCTGAAAACAGAGCTTTTGTCCAAAATTCAGTCCCTTTCCAACTTTGATAGTCTGCTCCCCTCACAGTGCAAGACGCTGTGAGCTGCATTGCAGCTACTAACGCCGTGCTGACTGCTCCAGCAGCCTTTTATGTACGTGGTACGTGAGGCCTGGCATTTCAGATCCGAGAGGAGCCCTTACTGGGAAGGGCTTGCACAGACCACTGGTGGGAAAGGCAGGGGCAGGACGCAATGGCCAGATGATGCCAACGTTGCCCCCTGTGACGCTAACACTGCAGCGTCGGGAAGGGTGGAGAGGCAAACGGAGAGAAATACAGCAAATATAGCCAGATAAAAGATACTGCTTTTCATCATAAGAGCTACATGATTAGCACTAACATAATACATGCCAGTTCTCAGGACTAAAATTAACCACATGCATAGAATCATTTGTTTCCCAGCTAGTACAAAAGTCTTAAATACCTTGTCCCAAAAAAAAACCCCAAACAACCCAAAGGAATATTGGATACAGTGCAAGCATTAGCAAAAATGCAGACATCAAAAGAGTGCCTCTTGGGTGGATGCTTTCTAGTGTGAACTGGCAATCAAAGTGAATTTTTGTTCAGTTAATACTTTAAGTTTTTAGAACTATCAGACCGTGGGGAAAAGTGGCAGGTCTCCAGTGAGCTGTGCCTGACTACACTGCAAGCATATAACAATCAAGTACTGGTTCCCCTAGATTTGTACTGCTTGCACACATGTGCCAGCATCTGTTTGACACAGTAAGGCCTGGACTGAATAGTTCTGCTCTTAGGTATTCAGCAGCTTGTACCGAAATGGTTGGTGTGGCCTGTATAAACCCTGGTGAATAGGCAGATGATACCCAGACTACCGAAACACTGCAGCACCAGGCATCTTTAGGGCTGGTTCTCCAAAGAAACTTAAATGCCAAGGTGTCCCTTCATCCCCTGACGTGATTTCTTAGCCAGAGGGAAAGCTGACTAATATCAGGCAAAGCTGAACTACCACAGGAACACTTTGTCTAATCTTTGGTGATGGAGTATTTATTCTCCGTGGCTGGATATTTTACAAACACTAAATTTACTCTTCCCAAAAAGTTACTGTATATTTTTTTTGAACATCTGTAGAAAGTTAATTTTTCATTAATATAACAGTACCACCTGTGCACTTGAGTGCACTAAATTCACTTTCCTGGGGAAAGATAAAATAGCCTGAGGCAATTTTGTGCTCCCTCTAGAACTGTAGGTGAATCACATTTGTATATGGTTCCTTTCACTTTGAAAACTACACTTTCTGATTTTTGTGACTGAGTCATATGTTAGGTGTGAGTGCATTTGTGAAGACTGATATGGTTACTGATTTTTTTTGCAGCATTAGATTTGATAACAAAAACGTTAAACTGAGTGTGATGTTGGTAATGCAAAAAGTATCATCTTCTTTCATAGGTGAACTTGTTTAGATTCTCATCAGAGATGCTGCAGTGGTTCAGGACTACACAAATTGTAATTAGAAATGTTGGGAAAAAACAGTATTTTGTGTTATTTAAGAATGTAGCTGTCGAGGTGCTAGGAATAGGTTTAAAATAAGAAATTCCCATTGCATTGGAATGCTTCTTTGTCTGAACAATTTTGCTGCAGATTAGATTTCACAGACATACGCAGCATTTCCCTTTGCTGGCTTTGTATTAGATTTGGCAAGAACTACTTCTCTGAAAAAAAAATTCTCCAGGCAAAATTGTGATGAAAAGATATAACAGATCCATATCTGAAAAGGATGACGATAGGACTGCCAATGAGAGCTGTAGTGGCTCAGTGGAGCCATCCTGTGTAAGTATGTTTAAATTATACATATATGACTATATTTACATTTCATCTAAATATTTTTATTTTTATTTTCTTGAAGTTACTATGTGCAAAATAAGCCTAACAAAGACAGACCATGTGCTTTTTAAATGTATTTCTGGACATAAATGTAGAAGGACAGCCAAAACAAATTCACAGAATTATTGAAGATTCTACCATATGACATTATTTTTGCACAAGAAAGCTTTTAAATTGATAGTTTTAGCACTTGGGCAAAGCAACTGTCCTGAGCCATGTTTAGGGCTGAAAGCCAAGGCAGAGTGGGTAGAGATCTGAGGCAATGTTCAGAAAAGAGAAAAAACAGAGACCAGGAGCTCATGGCAAGATATGGACATAAACATAGGGAACAAGCCAATGATATGTAGGAGGGTTGGATTATGAAGCAAAACCATAATGCAGATCTGGTATAGAAACTTAGGCTAGAGCAAAAATGGAGACAGTCTCTAGTCTTGCTGCAAGACGCACACATCTTTCATTAGGTCACCTTCTCCCCAATTTCAGGGAGACCACGTCCTTTTAGGGTCACCACAGTAATACCATGACTCATGTAGAATTACTAATCCAAAAGGGATTAGTGCTGGCCACACAAATAGTATTTGCAATACTCAACACAAGAACAGCTTAAGCCTTGAAAGAGATCAGTGTCTAGGAACAAGGAGGAAAATTGTGGAGGGATGGTCTTAAAAAATCTCATGGAGAAAAAAGGCTTTCTGGCATTCTCCATTTAGACTGATATTGCTAGTAAAGATATTAAATTTGGATTTACCTATTTTTCTTCATGTTATAGGATCTGGAGGACTTTATTAACTAGTTCTGCACGTGAATGGGGAGAAGTTCGGGGAAAGAAAATAAGATCTGGAATCCAAGAATATCTCAAGGTTAACTTTTCTTTGTAGAAACAGGAAGGGTGATCAAGAATCAAAAACTATATGCTATTCCCAAATAGGAAACCAAGAGCTCACTTTATTAGCCACACTCTTTTGGTCAAGGGATAGCCCAGAAATTAAAAAAAAAAAAAAAAAAGAAAAAAAAAAAAGAAAGAAAAGTGTAAATTACTGCATTATTAGAAGGAGCAAAAGGCAAATTACCATATTTGCCTTTGTTATTGAATTGTTTAAATTCAACACCAGAACAGAGCAAAACAAAGCAGTTACAATATCATGTATATTAACATCTTCTTGGGAAAAGGATAACTTCAGATTAAACTAAAATTAGTTGACCATGTATTGTATTTAATGGATTAATAGAATTTTCACTGTCAAAATAAGAAAGATTACATAGTAAATTCTAAAACATCATATGTTACCTTTTTTTTTTCCCCAAATACAAGCAAACTAACTTCCACAGTGTTTCACACTATATTCTTCCCAAAGAACTTTCTCTAGAAAGAACTGGAAATTAATAGTGAACATTTCACTTGCTTGAAAGTCTAGATTCTAGAAAGGTGAGAGTCTAGAAAGGGCCCTTTTCCATATGCTCAATTCTGATTAATCATTTATTTTTGGATTGTGTAGCAGGCATTTATGGAGTATCTCTATAAATACAACAGATATGTTAATTTGTTGAGCTGAATCAAGAATAAAACATTGGGGATTTTAAGTCAGCTTTTATTTTAAACCCATTGAATGAACTAAATATCAGCTGCATGTAAAAATAAAATAAAAAAACAGTATTCCAAGTACTTTATGAGAACTTGCCAAGATGACTCTGTTTTGCACAGTGTTGAGCCTTTGCTGTGAGCAACAGAAGCGTTTTCTCTTTGCCTTGGCCTCTACTTAACATTGCTCTTTGTGCAATTTTGTGTTTCTGGAAAGCAGACTCCCACTATGGTGGTTAATAATCTGTGTTCCATGACTAATATTTATTTGCAAACAAAATTAATTACGTTTACAGTATGTCCAGTTCTACCATCCCTAATTCTGTACTGGAAATATGATTGGAAGAACTTAACACCTTATACATCTCTGACAGGCGAAGATGGTATATGAATGAAATAACAGTATTACAGAATCAAAAATAAAATAAACTGCTTTGAAGATAGTAACTAACTTTTTTTATCTGACAAAATATATTATCTGCAGTACCTTGATTCCAGCCTTTAGGATGTGACTGATGGGGTCATACCATGATAATGTGTCCGTCAAACACCACTACCACTAAGTTGTTAATCTTGTAGCTGAAATGGTCAGCAGTTTTTACATTCCTGAGGTGAAAATGATCGAGAAGATCTCGCAAACAGGCCATTCCAGTAAAAGCACATCAGTCATAAAATACAAACCTAGTGTTTGGGCTGCCTTTCAACACACCACCTGCAGCCATCTTCCTTATTAGGTAAAAAGCTTGAACTGAAGTATCCTGGGCTAGAAATGATAAAGAGCTAGTTGAAAAAATGCCTGTGTTTTTACAAAGTATGAATACAATAAACCTACAAATTTTGGATTTAAAAGACTGTTTTTATAAAAAAAGTCTTTATAAAAGATTTTATAAAGGTGTGGAAGGCAAAATAAACTGAAGAGCTTATGCTGTGAGCATAAAATGAATTCATGACATGAAAATGCATGTAAACTTGGTGTTCACCATTTTGTACTCGACGGCTAAACTAAGAGAGTTCCTAAATCCTCTAATGCTTGAACTTTATTTTTAACATGTTGTAAATACATCAAATTCATGTGAGTTTGTCAACTAGGACCTTTCAAGAGAGATTTGCTATTGACATTTTAAGATTTCTGAATTTTATCAGTAACAATTCAAACAAATTCATCTGACAACAGATGAAAACTACTGGTTAAAACCAGAAATACTGTCACTGAAATAGTCAATCATTTCTGTTTGCAGGCTTCCTCAATAGACTGCTTCAGCACAGCTTGGCTGCTCTACTTTCTCTCCATGCCAAAATGTCTTTTCGGGCTTGTTGTATATTTAGTGGGCCTATTTACTTAAAGTGTACCCTGCGACAGTCATCAACTTTGATTGTAGACCAACCAGAGTCAGTTCAGATTACTGTGGTATATCTTTACATTAAGATTCAGGCTGGCAATACAGACTCTCATCTATTTTGTCAACAACTGTCAGTTGCTATTAATGATACCTGAAAAGACCAGTCATCACTACTTTTATTTATACTAATAGGTGTGTAGAGAGTGATTAGGGCGTTCAGCCAGTTACACTGGAGAAACCTGATATGAAGAAGAGTAGATGTAGACAGCAGTTGTTGGGATTCATATTTTCTAGTGATATAACGATTATTGACTTCTTCCTTGAGCTCAAGTTTCCTCAAGAGAGCTGGTACCAATCTGAACAGTTGCATTTGGAATGCTATTGGTCATTAGAAGTCACTGGTGATTAGCACACCTTAGTGAATGAATAGACAGAAAAATAGATACTAGCAACAGTTTTCTGCTGGTAAAAAGGTTTGTCTGTTCTTGATATTCTGGTACATAAAGTAACAGATTTTAATGGAGAGATGATGTTAGAGTCAAGCTGTCAGACAGCTACTTGCTTTCTGACATTCACAAAGTCTGAATTTTCAGTTTCTTTTAATTTTTTAACAATATTATTTCAGACAACTTGTGATGAAAATCACCTAGGAGACCTACCAAACATCACATATGAGGTGATTTTTGCAGCACCTATTGCACATAAGAATCTTCCATACAATAAGTGTCATCAGAGATGCTTATTGAAAAAGGAAAGGTCATCTGGTTTCAAGTTTAGAATACTGTCAACTTGTTGATCAGAAAAGATCGTGTTCAACAAGGAAAGTCTTCTAAAATCCAGACATAATTTCTGTAGCTTCTACTAAACCGAATGACATTTGTGATAGGCAGAGTGGCAGGCTGCAAGATCTAGTGGATCAAAATCACTTTGAAGCAGTATATTCATGCCTCCTCTGTGAGCAGGAAGTTTTTCTCAATCAGCCAGAAAGAAAATGAGATCACAGCTCACTCCCAGAAATCTGGTAAACTACCAGAGCTGGTAAGGTCACTGCTGGGGACAGGTGGGTTTTGTGGTTTGTCTGCATAGGCTCTTCAGTGGGTACTCTGTCTTCTTCACGAATTGGGAGAGGTTCAGCTCAAAAATGCAGTGCAGGTGTTTCCACAGCATCCACAGAAACCTTATTCTTTGGTCAGCTAGAGTGAGTGTTTTTGCTTCTGTATTCATGCCTCAGTCAGCAGTGCACCTTGAGACAAAGTTGGAGTATTTGGTGTGGATTTAGACCAGATGTTCTGCCTTCGATGAGGTTCCCACATTACAGGTGCTTTCTGAGGAAATGACTGATTTTAGTGAGCCGTGTCTCTGTCAGGCACTTGATTCAGTACATCAAGCAAGCCTAGAAGACCTGAGGAAGTGACGCAAAATCCCAAGGAAGAAGTAATACTGGTGAAAGAACCCCCTAAAGGAATGGAAAGCTGTGTTTGGATGAATGTCAGCTAAATGCCATTTTTCCTCAGTTTACATCGGTGTGTGGCACAGCTGAGTCCTGCCCTTTCTGACTGTTTACTATTAACACTGATGGACAAATTGGGAGAAACAACTGATTGTGGTATTGTATTGTACATAATTCTGCTTAAAGAAGACCTTACATACACTGATGCCATTTGCCTTGTTCTCTCAGCATGGTGAATGTCTGAAGCTGACAGTCAACCTAGTCAAGCAAAAAGCAATGTGTAGTGGAGGAGAAATTATGAATCAGAGTGTGGACATATTCTATTTATAACTTTCCTGTTAGAGATACATGTTCCAGGAACAGAGATGATCAAATGCTACTTATAAACCCTTTTTCAGTAGCTCTGGTGGTCTTACTTCCGAGCTTAAGTTGCTGTCTGAAGAATTGTTTTAACAAAGAGTGAACTGCTGCTTGTGCAGCTTCTCTTTAACAACTGCTGTCTCATACTTTCCATAAGGTAACTCATAAAAGCAAAAATGGGCAGCATCTTCCAGCCTGCCTTCCCAAGACTCAAGATTTATTCACAACAAAGAACTTGGACACCAATATGTAACAGTGCCATCTGGTGTTATCAACAATGACAATAATATTAAAGTTTGGATATTTAACTATTCAAGGGTGTTTAGCTACTAATTTTTCAAAAATTAAAAGACAGCACTTCAGTCCTCAGAAATACTCCTAAAGTGCTCTGATTTTTTAGGAATTACTTGTTTCAAGCTGATAATATTGTTGGCTTGACAAAAAAAAAATCGGTTTTGGGGCAGAAATTAATTTTTTTGTTAATTTCTGCTTCAGTGTGGTCATTATTTAATATTTTATAAGAGCTTGTTTCTTCCCTTTAAAATCAGTAGATGAATACATCGATAACACTTTTCCTTAACTATCTTGAATATTCTAATATGACATAATTTAAAACACTGGAAATGTCTTGACATGTAGAAAAAATGGTCCAAACTTATGAGATAACTGAGTAGAAAAAAAAGGTTTCATATATGTTGCGGAGACAGAGAAGGCAAAACAGATGACATAGCACCAAACTCAAAGTACCCACCAAAGCATAGTGAAGGAGCTAGCAAAAGTGGTCATCAAATCACTTTCTATCATTTAACACCAGTTCTGGCTAAACGGGGAGGTCCAGTTGGTTGGAGGTTAGCAAATGTGACTCCCATCTACAAGAATAGCCGCAGGAGGATTTGGGGAAATACAGGCCTGTCAGTCTGACCTTGGTGCTGGGGAAAACTATGGAGCACATCATCTAGAGTGTCATCACATGGCACATACAGGTCAACCAGGTGATCAGTCACAGTCAGCATGTGTGTCCTGCTTTACTAATCTGATCTCCTTCTATCACAAGATGACCTCCTCAGTGGATGAGGAAAAGGCCATGGATGTTGTCTACCTAGATTTTAGTAAAGCTTTTGACACTGTTTCACACAGCATTCTCCTGGAGAAACTGGTTGCTCATGGCTTGGATGGGAGGAGTATTCATTGGGTAAAAAGCTGGATGGATGAACAGGGTTCAAAATCGGTTTGCTGGTGAGCTTATAGCTGTAAGAACATAAATTATTTGAATCATTATATTCAAATATTATATAATTACTATTGTCCTTTAGATGTCTTTCCTGAAGGAAACAATTTAAAAAATGGACAGAAAGCAGTGAAGGAGGATGGATACTTCCTTTGTAAAAAGTATGATTTTTGAATAGTCAATGTAAAATTGCAATAAGCTTATCTCAAGTATTACTTCTTGAGCTGTGATCCAATGTAAAGTTTGTGTAAATTTACAATTACATTTGAAAACCCCACAGATAAAATAGATTTCCATAGAAATCTATTTAGTTGAGCCTGTAGATTATTCTCTTTACTTTGACTTCGCACTGGCTCTACACCCTTTCCTTCGACTGCTGACAAAAATAACTGATGGATGTTGGCAATGCTAACAAGAGCCTGTTCCCTAAGGGCTATGAAGGATCTCCCATGAAACCTATGAGTTTGAGCTAAACCGGCTTAGAATTAAGCTACTAACAAATGTATATCTTCTAAAAGAATTTTTATGGAAAGATTAAAATTAGCCAAACCAAGTGTTAGGCTGTCAGCTGGTCATCAGTATTCCTGAGGAGGGGGAAAAAAACCAACCAAACAAAAAACAAGTTTGTGGGGAGCTACATCAGAATTTTGTGATATCTTTCAAAGCCTCTCAGCTACCAGGACTGGGGCAGGTGAAGCCTGTTCTAAAAACATGCCAGGGCCTGTGGCCATGCGGAGACTTCATATCCACACAGTGAATTGTTGCCTGTGTCCCTTGGGCTAATGCAGGAGCAGCCCTGTCTCTCTCTTGGTAGTGTTTGTTGGTTCTCCCTGTGGGCCCTGGCTTTGCATTTAGGGCACCAGCAGTTGGTGGCAATGACAGCAAGAAACTGAAATAGGGTTTTCTCAGCTAGGAAGTTAGGGAAAGAAGACATCCATCTACTCAAACAGCTTTGCACTTCCTGCCCTGAAGATGGAAGCAACCGACTCTCAGTTAGCACCCCTTTCCTTGCAAAAGACATTCCCAGGGACTGTATTTAGAGCCAATGTAAATAGAGTCACCCATAATAAATACAATCACCCAGCACCGAGTCTGGTACCTGTGTCACTGCAGCCAAAAACACTCTGCACAAGGTGCAGTGAGAGGCATCGACATCAACCTCAGGAACACCCAATACTTTCCAAACGTTGTTTCTTGATGTGTTCATCTGACTAAACTTTGATTGAATCCCTAATGAGACCGCCAAGTGTAATAGTTATTCTCAGCTACACTCATAAACCAAATTGAACAGAAGTAGCTAGGGCAATTTAAAAAAGGGAAATAGTCTAGACCAATATTTCTGGGTTCAATTCTACTATATTAATTGTCCAAAACCAAACCAAACCAAAAAACCATTTCTGCTGCAGACAGAAGAATTCCAGCAGAACTGTGGTATATTCCATAAAATCAATATTAATCATTTTCAATTGTTTGCTTGTTGACTTTCTGAGGACAGCCAGAAATCCTTAGGGCAGCTTATGCACAGCACAAACAAAATGTTCAACAAGAAGAAAATAAGTTTGGCTTTTTTTTTGCCTCTTACATTTCATATTTGACCTTTAGAATACTGTTGCCATTTATTTGCATAAAGGGCCATAAACATGATGAATAACTTATATCTAATCCATGCTTGTGTTTTAGAATTCTGAAACTACTTACAAATTAAATGACCAATATGCTAGTTTAAACACTTTATTACCTTATTTCTTGACTACTGCTAATGAGCTATGAACCATACAAGCATGAAGAAAAACCCTACAACTTCTGTCCCCAAGCACAAGACAGTAACAAAAAATACAGTCCAGACCTGTAGTTTGGGCTGAATTACTATATTATTTCCAACAGATAAGCTGTTTTCATTTTACTGAGCATCCTCAAAGTGTTCTTATTTTATCAAGGCTCCTCTCATGCTGGTTTTACAGCGATGGGATATTCATAGCAGTGATTGGATCCTAGGGAGAGGATTATTTTGTTCCTATTCTGTGAAGATTCGCCTTGAGACTGTTTCAAAAGGAGAGTGCTACTGCAATAGTTAAAGAAAACATAAGCAGTATGAGATTTAATCAAATTATATGAACATTAATCTAATCGTTGTTAAGAAATAGAAAGCTTGTCAAATATTGTTGCTATACCTTCTCTCTGGTTCTGGGCTAAAATCTTGTTTTGTGCCTACCCCAGTTTTTTGGCAGTATGCTACTGTAGCAGTAGCAGCTATTGCATCACTTAGCCATCAGAAACTAGAACTTCACTTGCTTTCTGTGCATCCCTCTGAAGGCTGATTTGCTCCTCAAGGGCAGTTTGTCTGAACAGCAATTTCAAAGAGATAAGGAAGTTTACTGGGAATAAGGAAATAAATAGAATAAACCCAAGAATGCTGTGTTTAATATGCCTACATTTATATTTTGTGTAAATGAAAAGAGACAGGAAGATCTTGAATGATATTACAGAAAGAGAACACTAATACATATATTTTCCCCAGAGCATCCTGTGGCTCTGATCCCAGAATCACATTTCTAACCTCCATATTGTACTAAAATGTAGAAAGACAATACCTCTGCTGTCCTTACTGTCCCCTATTTGATTTTCCAGCTTTTGAGATGTTATGCTTTCTATTCAGAGATGCTCTCTTCATCTGTGTTGTAATACGTGGACAGACATATAAGCATGCACACATCATGGTCACATACAGAACTTTGAATTAATGGGTATTTTTTGGTGATTCTACTGCTCAGAGGACACTAGAGCTTTTAATTGCCTTTTAATGGTTTGTAAAACAGCTTACTAAGGCCAAAGAGGCTGTATTTTCAGATCACCCTTGTATCAGGTGTGATAAGCCATTATGTATTGACAAAGTATTTTTCTTCCACTGGGTAGTGTGTTTCTAGAGCTTCTCACCAATTCATTTTTCTTAGATATTATTTCACTAGCAAGCCTATGTTGTCTGGCACATCTGTGTAGAGGTGTTATCATGGGTAGAGATGAAAAGGTTTCAACAAAGTAATTGAAGAATAACATAGGTAGGTACTGGACTCCTGTTTTCAACATTTTGGCCATATCCTGCCTTTCTGCTCTTTAATGATTTTGAAAAGCACCTTTAACATATACTGAAAGAGAGAGAGATATTCTTTTCAAAGCATGGAATTACAGGCTGCAGTTTTATAGCTCACAGCGAGCAACCTAGAGGACTTATTAATACTTGATGAATCCCTCTCAACATCTCAGCAGTGAGGTGAAGACAAACAACCCGCTGCATGATTGATGCTGTGCCTGCCAAGGCGGAACTTTAAAGCATGACTGTCTCTTACAAAATCTGTAAAAAATAAGTCAGGGTTTGGGTGTAGTCTTCCAGTAGCAATAGTGTAGGATGGAAAGTGCATTAACACACGGTGTAACATCGGCAGCAAGGTTTTCAGCCTTTCATCTGCTTCCTTCCTACCCACAATGCTCCCCAGGTCTCCATGGCACACTGCTCCCTGACAATGTCTCTTTGCATACCTGTGCCAGGCTGCAAACTGTGGGGTGAGGTGGGTGGAGGTGGCTTCCCTTTGGCTGCCCCACCACAAGGCAGGCACCACAGGACTGAGGAGCAGGGCTGGCGAGGGGGAGTAGCAACCACCAGGTTCTGTGTGCCACGAGCTTAGGGCATTCAGGTGCTGCATGGGCTGTCCTGAAGCCCAAGACTACCTTTTCTGAGATCTTGAAGGCATTCAGGGATGTTTGGGCTCAAAACTCTCCTCTTCAGACACAGGTCATAACTGAAACAGATAAATACCAAAGATACCTATAGCTGCTGAAATCTAATCACTGTTGAGCTAAGGAATACACATGAAAACTAACATTATCACCACGCTAAAGTATCGTTTGCTCTCTGAACCTTGTAATTTTAAAGAGTCTCTTATCACCATCTTTCATTGTTTTTCTCCTCCAAATCATGTACTCTCTCCGTCTCCAGTGCAGCTGGTTTCCTTCTGCTCTGTTTCTTCTTGCTCTCCTCAGATGCCCTGACAAATATATCCTTTGTCAGACAAGACATGTGGTCAGGCTTACTGAACGATCTATGGTGTGCCTGCCTGACCCCTAGAAATGAGGCTCGAGAGATCCTTACCTGAACATGGTGCCACATGGGCAGAGGATCACGCACCTTTCCTGGGACTTGACTGTCTGCAGCAAATTCCTGTGGTTTGCAGCCTTTTACTGGAATAAGGCCATCACATGGATGAAGCAAACAGACCTGTATTTTCTTCCAAATGAGATTTCTTCCAAATGAGTCACATGGGCATCACTCAGAGAACCCCATATCAAACAGAATCCCTAAACTGCACATGGACTACTCAAACTACAGAAGCCAAATTGCAACTCTGCTTTGTAACCTGTGTGCCAGGTCTACCTCAAAAGGGATGCTAGTAACATACATTTAAAAACTATGGCCATTTCAACTGCCATGGGAATATTCAAATAGGAATAGTTTCAATAAAATACAGTTTAATTTCAATTAACACATTTGGGGCTATAAATTTGCCTTTTTATGATTTCATTTTGGTTTTGTAATCACAACATATTGGAGCCAAAACAAAAAGAATTTCACTCCAGGGCATAATGAATTCTTGATTAAAGCAGCTAGATCAGTATGTATTCATATAGGAAGCCAAAAGTAAACCAGTAAATGAAGGGGTTTTAAATATATATTTAGAAAAAAGGAATTTTGGCAAATACTGAAATTAATATTGGACAAGAAAATATCTAATGGCCTGAATCATGATCCCTAACTATTAGGTCAGTCTCTGATCTAAATAAATTGCAATTTAGAATCTGAGGTATGTGGACAAATGAATCTAGTGAAAAAAAAAAAACAAACGCTTGTAGAAGAGCTAATACTGAAATTGTGACAACATTTAAATTCTGATCATGTAAAAACACTTGTTATACAGATCAGATAAAGGATTTGTGAAGAATGGAAAGATTGAAATACCTTTCCTCAATAATGGCATAAAATGAAAGTCCACCAAAATCAGTGCTTGTACATGGATAATTCATAACTAGCAAGTCATGAGGTTCTCCAGATAACAACTTTTCTAAGACCTGAAAGGCAATATGTTGAGATAACAGGAATATTTTTTCCATGCACTTGACTGGCCTGTATGTTGTACCGAGTGAACCAAATTAATCCTTACCTTAAATAAATACAATTCCTGTTGCACACAATGTTGCTACACATTCACATATTACATAACTTAAGTGTGTGCTTTAAAAAAGTTGGAAAAATCAAAGTTATTTTGTTTCAAAGAATGCTTAATGTATTAAATATTGTCCCAAATTCCCCTGATTACAGTAAGCTCTAGTGCTGTCCTGTATCTCCTGTAGTTTTTCAAATGTGAAAGAAATGCATAGGCTCATAAAGCTTTCAGTGATGATAAATTAGAAAAATAAACAAAGGAAAAAACCCTCAAAACAACAAGAAATCACCTAAGCTGCCCGCGTTATGGCCAAACTCTAGGGCCAAATTGTCTCAACAACCTGTGAATGACATTCTTAAATATTTAGCCCTTCTACTTAGAAAATATCAAATCTGCAATTGTGTGCATGGAGAAGTTGGGAAATACTGATATTCCAGCCAGTCGTCATACTCAGCAAACACCAATCTGAGTGTCTAAAAGTATTGAACAAGGAACAGATATAATAACTCCCAGATTTATTTAATTTTCTATAAATGATCATAACACATTAGAAAGTTATGCTTAAAATAACTGAAAATCTCTAAGGCATACGCTAAGAGATCCTCAGGGGTATTTCTACATGGTGGGGTAGGGTAGGGGGGGTCAATAGAATGCCTGCATGCCTTGCTGCCCATCATCTGGGGCACACCAGGCCTCCTTCCTCAATCCAGCTCCCCGGTTTGCTGCTGTAGTTAGAAAGCCAGAAATTTTCTCCTAAATTATATCCAGGAAAGACAGATATCTAGAAGTGGTTAGGGCTGTGGTACTCCTCAGGGCATCAGGTCAAATTCAGCTATGATCTCTTTTTTCTTATTATTTTAATGACATAATTTGTGTGTGGAGCACTTCAGAACAAATGTTTTCTCAAACAGTATCCATGGATGAAATTGTTTCTCAGTCACAAGAGCTAAGAGTTTGACAAAATCATACAGGAACTAATGAAAATTAATGCCTACTTGAGAGTTTACATGAAGACTAGTAAGGCTATCAGGATCAATATTTAAGTAAATCATAAAAGTGTCTGGATATCTTTAGAGATTAAATGTGTTTCTACTCTGAAAATTGATTCTGTCAAATAACACTATTATGTGAATTCTATAACTCAGCACTTTTATAGTTCTTTGATTTATACACACATTAAAAGGAGTATACATTTCTTCTAACTGCAAGTGGCAATTTGACAGTGGGATATAAAATTCACCTTTCTAAAACTACAGGAGATACAGGACAGCAGCAGATGACAGAGTAATCAAGGTAAAATGGGATGAAAAGTAATCAAAATAAGAATAAGTGAAATTCCAAACAAAAGAAAATCACTTTGAGATGTTATGTTGAAAGAAACTGGGTAGAAGTTTTTCAAGACAGAATATTTTTTCTTCAAGCCTGGGAGAAAATCCTCCTGTTTTAGAAGATTTTGGACTTGAAGCTTAGTCCAAAATGTAGATGCTTTTGTCTTCACAACTGTTGGTCCAAAAGCTCAGCTTCTCACACCTGTACACAAGTCCACATGTAAGCTTTATTCTAAGGTTCAATCAACCTTTTCCTAATACCACAAAATTAACATGCCATGTCCTCTTTATTCAGCTTGAAGTTTCTGTTGTTGAGAAAAGAGTTCTTTGAATATCATATTGTTCCAGCAATGAGAACCCGACTTATGCATAGAGTTTGTAAGTTTTGGTTTTATCTTCTGAGCTTTAATTAAATTATTATGGCCTTTAGGAAAACACAACATAGTTACAATTCACTTTGCATAGATGAGAGTGAAACAAGTACCCCTAGGGGTCATGAACCAATTAATAAAAGCAAAACAACAACTAAACATCGCTCTGTTTGGGAATGTATTGAATTTCATTTAGCATAGATGAGCAATGAGCAAAAGGAAATTTAATGTTGTAAAGGAAATCTTATCTACAAGAAGTTATGCAATTATGTAAATAAGGAAACAACATTTAAAATGTAACTCAAACCATGCAAAGAAGTTTCTGCCTTACACCTTTATATATCAGGTGATAATGATAGGTCACAGTAGTAAATCCAATACTACTGGTGATGGGTAAGATACAGTGTATGTAAGAGAATCACATTATGAATCCTCTCAGGCAAATGAAATTCTGAGAATGAAATCAATAAAAGGCATGAAGATATTAATGTAAGCCAGCAAAACTAAGGGAAATAAAACCACTCACCCCACATATGAGAGGAGTAATGTAAAAAATATCTCTTTTAATTTGTGTTATGGAGAGTCAAATATCTGAAACACCCCTCACATTTTTGAGAGTTTCGAGAGCAGGCTATCTGAAATCCTTTGCCATTGAAATAGCGCTAATTAATAGATATCCTAAATTGACTATCATTTAATATTTTCCTCCATCAGATTACCTTTTCTTCTTTAATAGTAGCTGCCTCTACTCCTTGGCATATAGTAAGGATATTTATTTCTCAAACTCTGAGTTATGCGTTCAGGCAATAAAATTAAGTGATAGTCCCTCCTTAGCACTTCTACATATAAAACCGTTGTTCAACTTATGTATTGTTTTTTATACTGCTGGACAAGGCTTCTTTTCTCCTCCACTAACTTTGAAGATCTATCTAACTCTGCAGCAATCGCAGCCTGCACTCACCTGACCTTGTGGAGAAGCTGACAGGGCTGTGTTGCAGACAGCTGTTGAACTGCTGCAGGCACTGAGAAGATGTAGTGGTCAACCCCAACTTCTTTTGCTTTCACAGCTTTTGTACTGCAGGGTCTTTTGGTTTCCATTCTTCCCTCTACAGAACTTAAGGGCAGTTGGTTTCTCTAAGATTACGAAGTAACGGTGACAGAAAGAGGTTGTGAGAAGCAGAGGAATTCATGTAGGGGAAACCGCAAAAGTCACAGGGAAAGTCACCATTCTCACAAACCTTCTTCTGTCTTGTGTTGTTCAGGGGACAAACTAGCTTTTTTGCGGAGGTCATGCTTGACATTTGTGGAGCTTCACAGTGAAAGGTCTTTACACTTACAGGTAGGGATGGATTTTGGGGAGGTTATAGTGTTGACTCTCTCCATACATGCTCTACATCCAGGGATTAAACAATATTTTCTACTTCTCAGAAGCTCTCATAGCTAAGTATTTTTGTCGTACTAGGCATAAACTGATGATTAACCAATTATGCACATGTGTATGTGGATTTCCTAGTAAGCTCCTAGGATCCTCTTGGGAATGCATAGAGCATGCGAACATCAGAAGCACCCTTGTTTTATCAGACCAAGCCAGAAGTTCCTACTTGCACCTGCCTAGTCACACTTGATTAATTAGATCACTAAAGCAGAACAACAGTGATAGTAGGATTTTACTACCCATTGCCTTCTATTTGATACTTCTGGCAAACTTGCCAGTAGCAACCCTCTGTGCCTAGCAAGTACACAGCCAGGATACAGGTTTTGGGACCGAAAGACAACTCTGTCAGTGTTTTTTTTTCCAAATAGTATCTTTAGTGCCCATGTGTGGGATCAAGTAGCCCATGTAAGGAACATATTCTTATCTGTTTAGGAAATGTAAAAGTAAAACCAGAGCTGTGCTTTCAATCACCTCTCTCTTTTCTAAACAGGTTGTTTCTTCAACTCAAAGTCAACAAGTCCTGGAACATGTTTTTTCTCAGAGTTTCATTACGATAGATGACCACAAGTGCCTTTGTAGCGCTGCTTCCCTCTCCATCAGGTGTGGTTACCTCACAGCAGGCTTATGGGGAACAGTCTACATAATTCACTTTTTGCTAAGACTCCTTTTTAAAGAGAACATTTATACCATAAAGAACATCTGTCCTTATGAGTAAGTTGTAATTCTAAAGTTATTACATTTCTAGGACTGGAAAGTGTTACTGTCTCCTTTGCTATCAATGGAAAAAACTCCCTGACAAGTTTTCCAAGTGCCATTGCCTGCGGTTACAGCAATGCCTCTCGCTCAGCTGTAGCTAATTGCTGACAGTTAGACAGGCAAGGAGAAAGTGATGATTTTCCCCTGTCAAGAATTTCTGAACCACAAACCACAAATATGAGCTGAACCAGCAGCTTCTAGCTTATGATATCACATTTCCTGGAAAAATAATAAATAAAGTGGCCTATGTACAGATATTTTTTGTTGCTGCCTGTCTCTAAGCCTGCTGCCTTGAGTGCTCTGCACTGTCACTTCCATCTCTTCTCCTGACCCTTGAGTCCTCCCATTCCAGTCTTGGGTTTGTCACTGGTAATTATCTATCATTTGAGCACTGACATGTAACTACAAGCAGAGGACACCTGATCTGTCACTGTGCTTGCTGATGAAATGTAGTGCTGTTATACACATCACAAAAATGCTACATAGAGCCTGGACAGCTTTTCCTCTGGTAGGTATGTTAGCAAGTTAAATGTGAACAAAAGAAGAAGGAAATACATTTTTAAAGCGTACAGTTAATTATTCAAACAATCCTTTTTTCTTTTTTCTTTTTTTTTTCTTATGGAAAAAGCATAGCAAAAATATTTATTTTTTTTCATATCTTGGAAGTAATCACAGAATACACATTTTCTGTTACCAAAATGTGTTCTTCAGAAGTTTTGTGAAGCTCCTTACCCAGATAATGAGTAGGAATATATTTCTTCTCTGACACATTACATCTAAGCAATACATATATCAAACTCAGAACAAACTAGATAAGCAGACAAACACTACAAATTGAATGATTAATATTTCTGATGCCATACCTGTCATTTTTTGTGGTTATTCTACAAAAGAGGTTTAATTTGTTGAATATATCAATCAATTAATTATTTATTGTGTTTTAATTATAATTACAATCTCCCAAATACCAAGTGAAAAAATATATATATTCATATTACTCTTTTATCATTTCTGTTTAAGTTCTCAGATCTTGCTCACATTTCTTCTTTTTTGCTGATAAGATTGTGGAATGCCTTATTGATTGTGACTTGCTGTTGTTTTCATAAAAGCATAATCCTATTTATGTCATAACTTATTTCTGAGGTTGTAGACATCACGTCATGCATTAAAAGAGTCTTTAAGCAGTAAGAACACAGAAAGCCATAAAAATCTCAAAACAGCAAATCTAACTTAATTTGTTGTGACAGAAAGTGAAGATGAAGGAATTAAAACTGCAATGACTCTAATTTGAACTGTTGTAAATGTTCAGGTTTATGTGCGTTGAATTTGAATTACATAAAATCAAATTAATTTTATTCATAGCCCTTTTTGAGACTTCTAACTTCACTAAATATATTTCAGCAGTATAGTTAAAAGTCTGGGGTAATAGCAGTCATCTAGGAACATATTTGAAAAATAAAACCAGAAAGCATATACAATTTAAGACAAATACAAAATCTTTGTAGATTAAGCTATAGATACATAAAGCTTGCAAAGTTGTTCAACCGCCCATCCCTGTGCTTATCCCAAGGGCACTAAATGACTCCCTCCGGGGCTTTGCAGGGATTCCTGGTTTAGCACCACTGCACTGCACTGGTTTAGGGCCAATACCTGCACTGGTGGCAGGTATTTCACATTGCTCACCTACCATAACAAACACAGCCTCAGTGCTCTGCAGAGATTCTCTGTAAAGCAATTTCAAATTAAGTCCTGGAGCACATCAGATGGCTTTATTGTTAAGCAGGGATTGTTGAAATCTTCTTTATATCTGATGCAGCATAGCACTCTGAGGAATAGGCACAAGGAAAACAATGTCTTTCTCCTAAGTAAAAACTTTTTATAGCTCATTTCTGTATTCCAGGAAAATGCACAGTACGAGTTGATGAATCCTCTGGAGTGTTCATGAATATGTGTATCATTTGCTGCAGGGAAAGAAGGGATTGTCAAGAGTGCTATGGATGTGAACCCATTTGTTTCTGCACAGTGGCAACTAACAGCTTTGAAGAGAGCTCTTTCTTTTGACTCTAGTTGTCTGCTCATATGACTCGGGTGAATATAAGGTTCTGATGATTTGTGTTAGGTTGATTCGCTATTTGCTGATTCAGATGAGTGGATAACCATGGGCAAAAAGAAAGAACTATCTTTAAAGAGATGACAGGTAGTGCTGTTCAATAAAAATTAGTTTTCTTTATTTCTTTCCATCCCATTGCCTTTGCTTTCTATAGCGGTGAAGGCATAAAGATGTACACTAGCTTGTATAATATAACAAATACATATAGATGTAAATATTGTAATAGTAGAAAAAGTTGTTACACAATGTAAAATAGGAGAATAGGGAAGAAGAGGCAGACCAGAGATGATTCAGATGATAAACTCTACAGATCTTTTGAATCCAAGCCTGTGACACAGGTGTCTCCTTCCAGCCTACTCACCTTAACCCCTCCAAAATTCAAAGGTTAGTCCTATTTCTCTCCATTGATTATAACGGAAATGTAATCATAATTATGAAAACTCTGGATTATTGCAGATTGCAACTACTACCTTTTAACTCTTTACTAATGTCCACATTTAATTGAAGAAATCCTGCTCACAGTGATGGCTGGCAATTTGACTGTATCTTTACTTAACAGCACGCAGCAGGCATGCTTACAAAAGCATCATTCTCTGGTATCACAGAGAGTAAGTCATACTTAACAGCCCTACCACTATGGACTCACTTTGCTTCCAGTGTAGAAGTAATGGTCTTTTGCTATATCGTGTGGTATTGCCAAAGGTACTCTGTCATTCAGCAAAAGTGAAACTTCACTTAACAGACACTTAAAACAAGATTGCCCTACGTAAATCTGTGCTGAACTATAATGAACCGTAATATGCAATAAGGTCAGAAGGCAATTTTCATGCTTTCCAGGAAAAGAAAACAGCCTAATTTCTTATTTCATTACATGCTCCTGCGCTCCAACTGATATATTTGTTTCTAAAATTACTACCTATTTATCTTTAGTGGTCAAACACTTCATAAAATATCTTGGTGGAAACGAGTGCAGCTGCCTCACTGTGCTACTCTGTCTTTCTTCTGCTTTTTACTTATCCCTTTTGCTGCCTTTTAATCTTCAAAGGTTTTCCCACTCTTTGTATTCATCAGAAAGGATAATTAATGTAAGTGGAAGGAAGGCTATATTAACACAGTAACTGGTAGAGAAGGTAACTGGTTCAGCTCGGGTTTCTCTGCACAATCTTGCATTGTTAGAGATATAGAGACATCCCTTCCCTGACAGATTTTTCTTAGCACTGAGGAAAAAAGCAGTAGTTCCTGTACGAAACGCAGTTTCCTATCAATTTTATCAGAATTGCTCAGTGAGTGTATAAGGCTGAAACATACACCATGTCACAACTTTTGAGATATGCCTCTGCAGCATCCAAATAAGTGTCTTGGTCAATGGAGAGTTACTCTCAGGATCCAGTTCAAAGCAGTACTGGTGAATAAATTAATCTCAACTCCTCTGCAAGTTTATTCTGAAGTATTTTGAGGTTAGGAAAGCCTAAAAGTATTTATCTTCAGTATTTTAGATGCAACTCTGTCTCAAGCAGCATTATTACTTTAATTGAGAGCACCTGCCTTTTGTTCATGCTGTCATGGTGAAACAGCAGTTACATAAATTGGCAAGAAGTGACCATTTCCCTCATTCCTACAGTTTCCTTTGCCTTATTCCACTTACCCTGTGAAATGATTGTACTGCGTTTTCTCCTGTAGTGGTTTGTTTTGCTACACTTGAATACAAGAGAGAGTCTACTCAGCAACTTCCATCGAAACCCCCCCTGGATAAGTGTTTCATGTGTTCCAGCACCTAAGTTACGGAAAGAATACTGCTGAATCTCTACTTTGTTTTCTGGTTACTTGGCTAGTCAGTGGTATAGCTTGTCTATAGTGGTTCTCACTCATTTCTGTAGGAGTTTCACTGGAATACAGTTTGCACAAACAAGCCTCTCTTCAAAGGAACCTTTCACACAGGCTGAAACACTGACCTCTTCTTTATACCTGTCCAAAATGTGAGTTAGCATGAGAAGTCTGGATTCACTTTGCCTTTTAAAATATATATAAGATGTTTATTAGCATGTTTTAGAGAGGGTGTGGCATAAAACCTAGAGCAGCTTCTCAAACCACCTTTTTGCCTATTTCATTCCATTTACTCACATTAGCTAAGAAACAATTTATAATTCAGTTGTAGTCCCATCGATAAAAAACAAAAAAGAGTTTTTTAATCCCTTTTATATTTGTTGAAAATTGCATTCTGATGTTTCCACAGCTCCCACAATATATGTTGATTTATATTTCTTCATTGCAAAGCTGTAGCAACTAGAGAGAAAAAAAAAATTCAGAATAATTTTAGGAAAAGCTAATATGTATATATGCTACTGAGAGGGTTAAAGGTAGCAATCAGCCTGTCTTTTCTATAGTTTGCACTTGCTGGTTAAACTCTAGTAATCTGTTTTTAAAATAGATTATAAATTCTCCTTGGAATTAGCCCTAAGGCTTCTGTTTTTCTCTTGTATGTATTCATTGCAATCCTGGTCTCAGCAGAGAAAGCACTAGATTGTGACCTTTCCCTGTGGCTTAAAATATCACAGGATCACTTATACAGGTTCTCAGCTGTATAAGAAAGGAATGTAGTAGTACATTAGGAAGGGGTTAAACTGTGAAAAATCAAATAGCAAGACAAATACAAAAGAGATGCCAAAATGTAAATGAAAATATAAGCTTGACTTCGAAAAGTCTTAACTAGGTACACAACATGAAATTTACATAAATTGGGAAGTTCTGCATCCTAAACAAGAAGTTGGCTTCGGAAAGTAAAAGCTTAATTGGGAAAAAATTGATATGACATGAGTTCTCAGTTCTGGCACCATTTTCTATAGCTGGTTGTTCAGAGTCAAAAGGGACATATACAGCAAATCCAGGATTTAGTCAGATTCTAATGCCTTAATTCCAAGCAAATAAAAAGCCTAGTGTTCTGCATCTATTCACATCTGGGGTTACTTTAATCTATTACATTACATATCAGAATTCTCCTGGCAAGTAGAATTTCACTTCTACATCCACAAAACAAAAAAAAAAAAAAAAAAAAAAAGCTCTGCGTTACTTTTTTGAGCCAGTGCAGGTAGGATTGAAAGATTTCTCATACCAGAAAGACCGAGTTCACGTGTCATTTGACACTAATGGTTAAGACCCTCACAGGGAGAGTCCGAAGTTCTGCCTCATGTCTGCCACCATATAGTGAACACTTAAATATAGCAAAAAACTGGTATCAGCAGCAATTTCACATCTTGATTGATCAGTAAGATGCAACATGATGGACTACCTCTAAGGTAATAGTTAAAATTTCACAGTTTGGCAGTATCAGGTATTGTAGCTCTGAAAAAGACACAAACATCCTCAGTGTTGACTCACCCATGAGCACAGCAACAATGAGACAAAGAAACTGAGAAAATTATTGAGTATAAAGCTGCAGGACTTCTTAAAAAATACAGAAAAGCAGAAGTGAGACCATGATGTGGGACAAGTAGGGTAACAGGAAATAGACAGAAAAATCTCAGAGTTCCCTGCAAGTAATGTTACTATTTCATCATTTTTTTAAGATATGGAGCCACGTAGGGAATAAGGGATGCCTCTCTATAGCACAGTAACTGTATCTTCTGCCAGTCTAGGTGACCTGCACTGCACAGGTAGAAGCAAACACTCCAAAGACAGATATTTTCAGACACTAATAAATATGAAATAGATATACTCAGAAAATAGATGGCAGCAGTAACGCTTCTATTAAAACCCTCTAGTTTTATTGTGTACTAACTTCATCTCACTGCTTCTGTACCTGCGTTTTTTCCAGACAGACCTACTTCAGCAACATATTTCTTGTTTATTGTTTAGAGAGAGCAAGACTGTAAAATGGGTAAGTGACTCAACTATGGAAATAAGCCAAAATCCCTTAAATTATATGGGCCTATAAATACTATTTCCCATAAGATTTATATCACTTTGTGAGACCTGTCACTCTTCCTCCATAAAATTAGAAAGTCTCCAGTAATTACAGATCTGCTTACAACAGCAACTCCACAACCTGATCTGAAATATTCTGCTTGTGACGCACTGAGGTCCAACAGCTAGTTTACAGTTCTCTCTCTTTCTCTGTTTCTCTATTACCATTAATTTTATTACCATGACTATGGTGCAGAATACTGATGAAATTTTAAATATATTAATTCAACAGCTTCTCTGAAGTTTGTTGTCTGTATCCTTTCTTGAACACAGTATCAATAAATGTTATTGTAGTAAACTAGAATTACTGGCTATTTCAGTGTGGGTAGCTCTGTCCTTATCTGCAAGTTTTAGGAATGATAGAGCCTCTCTTTTAATGACCACACCACTAAATCAACTAATCTCTAAACACTTGCAAACTTTAAAATTTATGCAATTTCTGTCATTGTCTGCCTGACATTAAATTACAAACTTAAGAAAACAAAAGTTTTGTGAATGGCATCTCTAAATGTTTTACATTCTTCCCTGGAGTGCTCAAAAGCTCGTGCCATGTTATTGACTGCTTTAATTTATAAAGAGGTAGATAAACTGAATGATGGATTACAGAGATTAGCTACTTGGATATAACTGAAGACCCTGTTCTCTGTTTAGTGTGATAGTCCCTTTCCTAAAGAAATATAAAAATGACAGCACCTGCCCTTGCTGCATTTTTTCAATCATGAAATAACTCATCCTAGAAACCCAGGGGAACATGTATTACTAACTGAGCTAAGACACACTTGTACTAAAATCTAATGAATAATCACAAGATTAGTATCAACTATGCAGTGAATATATCTTTTGAGTTTTATTCAGAAAAGGCAGAGATATATGAACACACAATTTACTTATAATATATTCTTTTTTAATGCATTGAATTTTATATACATAGAAAACACTTGACTCTGCAAACAATTTCAATGACTTTTAAAAAATTGATGAGGATTAACAGAACATATAAAACCAAAATTATTATATATGTAAGGCACTTGCTTTAGATTTTTAAAATTAATAAAGATAAATAGACAATATATACTGCATTTAGACCATGACGGTTGTTTTTCAGAAAGACAAAATTATAAATATAAATTTGAAGAAAACAAGATTTTAACACCACTAGGTTTGTGATTGTTCAATGAACTGCACTGTTGTATTTCTTAAAAGGAAGAAACTAAGCACACTAACTTTTGATGGATAAAGCCAGCTGTCCACAAAATCAGAGAAGCAGAGCTACTCATGACCTCAGGATTACCCTATTTAAATCAGTATCACTGTTTTATCTTGGAAAACTGGTAGAGGAGCTAGTCACC
Source organism: Scolopax mira (assembly GCA_004320125.1). Classification (NCBI taxonomy): domain Eukaryota; kingdom Metazoa; phylum Chordata; class Aves; order Charadriiformes; family Scolopacidae; genus Scolopax; species Scolopax mira. The sequence continues at coordinate 109,133 of BJBW01001463.1, read as the reverse complement.
CGGGATTTTTTTGGTAATTTAATATCTAAACAAGCCTGCAGGAGTGTGACCATCAGTGTCTAGGGTGTTTGTACATCCAAAAACCACAACATATTTGTAATTTTTCTTTGTAGTATAAAGTTAAATTCAGGGGAATTTATTTTACTTAGCTGACCTTTTAATTTTTAAATTTTAAAAATATTGATTAATTCATCTCACCAAGTCCCAAATATGTGCAAAATAATTTATAGACTTTCATATTTCCAGATATTTCAACTACGTTTTTCAATTATGTGTTCAAAAATGGCTTATTGCAGTACTTACTCTATTGATTGGAACCTTTATTTCCAATAAAAGTATGTTGTAAATAAATAGAAAAACAACTGCCAGAGTCTGATCTTTTTCAGTTTCATATTTGGATGGAGACTAATTCTACACAGTCTCTTTTTTTTTTTTTCTCTCTTATTTTAAAAATAGTATCTGAGGAAATGTGGTTAGCAGGCAGTTTGACATCATTCATTTACTAAGACTTCCTAATTACCAGTACTGGAAAATAATCACTCCCTAAACTAAAGTGTCTCATTATCACTTCTTCATTGCACTCTATTAACTGAATCTGTGCCTTGTTAGTTTGAGCAGGGTTTTCACTTTCTTGTATTTTAGATGATGGAGCACTCCAAATATGTTCTTGAGGAAGACAGGGCCATTGGTACAACTGTCAATGATGCTTTATAATAATTAAGCCTGCCAGACAGTGAATACAAGAAAACCCTGCTTATAGTGACTTCATCCAGATCTGAGAGCACCATGGCCAGCCTCAGCGGCAACTTGGAAAAGGGGAATGATCTCTCCAGGGCTATATCCATATCCATGTCCATGGCTATATCCGGTGTGTCCATTGAGCTATTTTCAACTACCGTATAAAATGGAAAGTGTTTGTACATATACATATGTGCATATGTATAGCTTTGTGGTTTGTTTCTTTTAATTGGAGGAAATGGTATAAACTACATAAAGTACCAAAACAAAAAAAACAAGCAAAAGTTGTTACAGGGAGATAGACAAATTCAAGGTTACTCTGAATCTTCCTAAAGGCACACTGTGTCTTGCTAGAAAAAGATGCTCTATATGAACGACAGCTTCTGAATGCAGAAGTGATTAATTGCTTTGGAAGGAGCAAAAAAATCCACTTCAGGGACTGTGGGATATGATCGTTTAGTTTATGTAGTACAGGAGTCTCTCTGACTTTCAAAAGCACAGATCTAAAGTCTTAGCTCCATTTCAGGCAATGGAAAATCATCCATTGAAGTTGTTGGACTCGGGATTTCAAGGCAATGAAATAAGAAAATACAAATTTGCTGAGCTAATATCAGATATGCAACAACAAATTATCAGGGAGAACCAATGGCTGCAATAGTTCGTAAATGACTGATTATTGGATGAATCCCATTTTAAAAGCATGGTGCAAACAAGAAGTATCTAAACGCCGTTTATCTGGGTTTCTGGAGTATAGTTCCTATCTTTATGTTAGGTGGATCCCTATCACTATACATTTTCCTTACATAAAATATATATTGCATTGACCTATCACTATCTCTGAGGTCTTCCCCTATTTTGTCTCAAATCAATCTTGTTCTTACAAACAACTGGTTTTCTGTTTCTGAAAAAAAAGGCTTAAGGAGAGTCCAAAGCAAGGCTTTGACCAAAATAACAATGTACAGTTCTTTACTGATGATCTGCTATGGTGATTATTGCAAGTGTCTGATGCAAAACACAACTGCAGAAGTGAGTAGGACCTTTTCAGTATCAGTGTTGCACGTGCAATATGCCACAGCGTGGTGCCTTCTCTGTTTTTGATTTGGATGACACTCACCCATTCCACTGTGAGTCCTTGCATATGCTGTATGAAACACTGCAGTAGTTCAATGTAAATATGTAACTCTTCTTCTATTCTGATTATATGACAAATGTCAAAGACATAGATGTATAAATGGGTACAAAAGAAGACCAAGAGGGATAATTAGATTGTCTACTGTATTCCATATTTCTTAGAAGTATATAAATGCTAAACCCTTACAAAAAACAACCTGCCTAATTAATAAAAATTCATTGCCAACCCTATTGTTTCAATTAAAGAAGCTATTTTTCATTTCACTTCTGAAACCATCTTGCATAGAATGATTGGAGTAGAATGCCAGCTGCATTACCCTCCTGAGAAAATCTATAGAGATTTTACCACCATGAGATGCAATCATTCTTCTGTGGGTGCTATGCCTACTGAAGCCCATCATTAGTATTTCTAAAGTCTGCCAATGGTAAAGTGTTACTTACAGTTATTAAAACTTCTTCTAGTTTCAGCTTTTCAATATTTTTTTTGGTGTGTTCCCAGGCAGGGACTGGGTTTCAGAGAGCAAAAGGAATTAGTTGTTTTGTTAAACGGGTGGTTGTGGCTGTTACTTTTCATGGGACTTTAAGTAGAACTTAGGTAAGTTGTTTTTACTCCTACTTGAGCACCTTAGCTGTAATTTAGGCTCTTTCTCATACCTTACCTTTTTCCTTCTAGACTTAGGGCTGTTTTTGCAACATAATCAGATTCCAGTGGGAGAGACAGAGGATGTTTTCCTGCTCTAAACTTTGGAGTAAGGAGCATTCCTAGTTGTTGAGATTGTGGTTACAGTTAAGAAGCCAGTGTCCCCCCCCCCCCCGCGTCCCCCCCCCCCCCCCCCCCCCCCCCAAAAAAAAAATAATCCTGGAGCAGGGCTCTACATGGTAAACTATGATGTGAGAAGTGTGCATCCTCTTCTCAAGAGGTGACTTCAGACAGCAGCGTGCTTTGAGTGATGAGGATTCCATAAAAAAAAAGGGAGACTTAGTCACAGAACCAGATATCCACCTGAGAGTGCCACTATGTACTTGCTCAGCTCCTGCAAGAAAACAGTTCTTCTGGGGAGAATATAAATGCAATGCTTTTATCACATAAGCAATGTTTTGGTATCTCAGGTGGGTATTTGGGATACCCCGGTGAGGTAACTGGAATATTTGGGATCACTCAGGCACCTGAATTTCACTGACATGCTTCTGGAAGTTGCTAAGTGCTCTTTGGACCTTGCCCCAGCTGTTTCACAGAAATGAAATTAAGTTAAATTGCTCCCTGTAAATTATTTACCAACATTAGCTTTAGAAAATGTCACTAAACTTAAATTACAATAGGAGAGGTGCACTATAAAAATGGAGATTTTCAACAAAATGGCAGTTTTACAAATTATATTTTTAAGAAGCTGCAGGCTTTTATATGCACTATCATGTTTAATGCTTAGTTTGGCCCCTGCTCTTCAAGCAGTATTAAACCAAATTTTTCTGGGCAGTCACTGCAGCACGTTTCTCATCTGTTTGGCCATCTGGGTCCTGTGATGGCATATATATGGTATATCATAAAACAGCTCCAGGCTGCCACATGCAGGGCTGGTGAGGCAGCGGGGGAAGGAGCAGTGTGCTGGAAAGGTTTGTAAAACCAATGGGCAAGATCACTTTGTGCTGCTAAAGGCATGTGCTGCAGCTGGAGGAGAGAATTAGCTTCCTCTGGAAAAGAACAAAGAATGGAGCTGACATTTAATCAACAGGAAAGACAGAGTAGCTAGAGAAGGGTACAGTTGATATTTCCACTAACAGCTCTGGCAGCAGGCAATCTCATCTGAACTGTATTCTCTCCATTAAAAAACAACTCCAAGAAGGCAAAAGAGAAAAGCTACTATGAAAGGTGTTAGCGGGGACCTGATTGTGGCTCACTCCAGAGTGGATGGGTCCAAAATGGTGATCCCTACATGCCAAGGAGGTGACAACTGAACCCACCCACAAGGAGCTCACAGGGTGCTCCTTGCATATGTCTCTGAAGGGCACATCTCTCTTTGGCCACAACCCAAGGGTGCTGGGAGCTGTTATAGGCAAAAATGTCCTGCGGGAACTCTAAAAGGCTCTATGACAAGACTAAACTTCTGAATGCCCCAGTGGTCTATTAGACACACTTGTGCAGCAAACGTGACAAATCCCCAGCCAGGCCACCAGCTGACATCCTGCCTCTGAAGAGAGTCACTTGGGAGGCTTACAGAGGCAATGGATGGGGCTGTCTAATGACAGGCAGCCTTGGCTCCTGGTTAGTGACTAATTTTTCTTCTCTTAGCCTGTGGGAGATAACTAGCGTGTCAGGCAATAACCTGCTCCTGAGCTGTGACTGCCACAGGCTCCTGTGTTCCCTGCTGGGAGCAGGTCCCCTCCTATCACACCGCTGACTGCAAATACAGATGAGTGCACATCCTGCTTTATACATACACCGTCTCCAACACATTTCCATTTGCAGGCCCTAGATATGGCAAACCGGTGTATCTGAATTTCTACTCGGTGAATTTAAACCTACTGACACTAGGCTGGCATTTTTTAATCTGCTGTTTGATGAATAATTTAAGGCAGCATGTCCACTTTTATAACTGCTTAGTGAACTGGACCAGAGTACCAATCTGGCTGAAAAGCAACCTGCCTAAAGCAAATCACTAAGGGCAGCTTCTCATTCTGGCTTACCAAGTAACCACATAAACATTTGCGCCAGAGCATTGCAAAAGGTAATTTGGGGACAGAAATGAGTGGCTGAGTTGCTTTTTTTGCCAGAAGTGCTGCCTTATGGTGATCCAAAGCATGTGCTGAACCGTAGCCTTTGCTGGCTATTGCACAGTGCCTTCAGCATAGATCCCAGATTGTTGGGAATTTTTTAACCACAGCATGAAAACTACTGCCCTAAGCATAAAACAAAGCAATGGCATGCCCTCGTGCTGACTCTGACTCCAACTCCCTGAGAGTAAAACTTGTTAGGATAAACTGCTCCTCTGGGGGTGTTTCTGGTGGATAGGGTATTGTGTGAGTATTACCTGGGTTGTACTTAACAGGCACGGCTTATAGGAAAACTGGTAAACACAGTGATACAGGCAACCAGAGAATTCTTCCAAGAGCATGATTTAGTGTGGTCTGTTATGAGTGTTGTTCTGAGCTTTTCTATGAAGGACCACCTGGGGAGATATGATGTTCATAAAGTGCTCTTTTGGTTCCAGAAAAGATGGAGGGCTCTCTGCCAAAAACTGGAGATGATGTCTCAGTACTATGTAGCTACAGCTAAAGACACCATGGTGGTAAGACAGCTCTGGAGCAGACACAGGTTTTCAGAGTTATTTATGCCCACCATCCCCAGAAATTCCTCCTTTTTCAATTTCTGAGAAGCAAAAATTATGAAAAATACTTTGCAAAAGACTTTGGAGAAGCAACCATATCAGGTGCTTAGCTTTGATAGATTCAGTCCTGAAAAAGTATTAATTTACTGCCAGCTCCAAACCACCACCATCAGTAGGGTACTAAATGACCATTTGCCTCCAAAAAAGACACTTGCACATGTTTATGACCTAATTCTGCCACCCTTGCTCATGTTGACTGCTGCTTTGCTCCACCAGTAAATCCATCCCCACAGACTCATGGGGCTGTTCACAGATTTAGAGACTCCTGATGGGTCAAGTTGGCAGAATCTGGTTTTCAGTAGAGAACAAGGGGGAAGAATGTTTCCTCATTTCTCATGCATTCCTCAGTTTGAGTGTGTCAACAGATGGAGTGGGGATTAGTTATAAAATAATGTAGCCTCTTAGCTTATGTAAAAAGCAGTCTTGACGTGCTGGGGATTTTCTGATGGCTCATTAAATGTACTCATGCAAAGTAAAGGATGCTTGCACTATAAGTAAAATGCTCATCTTCAGTGAGTGTTTGCCTTTGATAGATAATGTCAAGGTGATATATACGTGTTTGGAGAAGCATGCAGAGAAACATTGGCAAAGAAATAAAATCTTTTATTCGCTCTTTATAATCTAGCCTGAAATTCTAGCTGTTTATGTGCGGCAGGAGTTACTACTGCTCACTACGTGTCTCACATCCCACTGAGGCTCTCTGCATGGCCTTTTGAAGACTGACATATGTTCCCTCTGCCTTTGCTCTGAAGCAGCAGCCGTGTGGCCGTGGCTGGTGTACCACCCGCTGCAGCACTCTGCTCCAGCTGCACTGCAAGGTCCTAGGTGCAGGGTGCTTTGGGGTGGCTTGGGGCTGATGGGGCTCTGTGGCTTGCAGTCTCAGCCTGCTCCTTGCCAGGCTCTGTTAGACCAGGTAGCTGGACAGTCCGATAGCCCCATCCTTTGAGGAAACAATGCCAGATGAAAATTATTACTTTTACCAGAATAATATATACAGTGAAGGTCCAAATTCATGCACAATATTTAGCATTAGGCATTCCTAACTGCTCTGACTATGTTGTTCCTTTCCCTTTTTCTCTAGCTTCCAGTTTTGCCCACAGGGTCCTTTGTGACTGCTTATGAACCTAAGACAAGGACTGATTTTGGTGAAAAATGTCTGAGGAAACACAGGATTTTTCTGTGTGTCAGAAAGATCATTTCCTTGATTCAATTCACAGAGGCAAACACATTTTAGATCATTTTGTAAGGGAATGAGTTCTTATTCTCAAGCTGTAGATGCACTTGCGTCTTACTGCTCTTAACTAATGTAACAGCACTCTGTAAAAACACTGCTTGCTCTTCTCAATGCCATCATCTCCTAGCTAGTCTTCCAGTGGAAAGCCCACTGCACTTAAGCACTACTCTTGGCCTGCTACACAGATGCTGAACTGATGGTACGGGATGCAGTCCCTTCATTAGTGCTGTTCTTCTGGGTTTTCAGGAGGTACTGTAAAATGAGAGTCCTACACGCCTCCATCACAGAGGATTTTATACATGAAGCACAGGTTGAAGGGCTAGAAGCCAGATGAGTTGAGGAGTCCTGTTAGCTAGAAGTAAGGCACAGTTTTGTCATCACCATTGCACAAGCAATCAAATCAGACTGGCTTTGCAGCAGTGTCCGGGAAATTTTTTTCCAATAGGTATCTTTTGAAATTTAATACAGCACCTATGCTGTGACTTGGTTTCTATCTTACACTTGTTGGCTGTTTCCCACTATTCTTGGGTGTGGTAGAAAATACTTAGGAAGGTATTTAGGAAGGTATTTAGAATTTAAGAAGAATGGAGGAATATGAACAGAGTCTTCATAAAGCCCATTGTTAATTCTTTTTCTCCCTCACTTATACACACTGATTGAACTCAGTAAGTTCCCTAATTATTCTTTTAAATAACAGCACTTGACAGTTTCCCTGAGGGCTATGTAACAAGTGTGGCTTTACAATAAGAATGGTGTCATTAATAGATTAATAGCTGCAATAATGCATACAGCAGCATTAACAGGATGGGTGAACTAATTTAGGTAAAATGGATGGGTTTTTTCTTTTATTCGTCCACCTTTTGTAACTTAGATTTTTAAATAGTTAGACAGGACCCAGGAAAAGACAACTATCCCCCATTCTCACTGTATTTTCTTTTTTCCCCTGACATTTTCATTTCTTCTTTGGCTTCTCCTCCTTTCTCTTCCTCTTAAGACAAATCTCTTCATTGAAAAGAGGACCGACACTTATGATGACAGTCAAATATTTGCACTGACTTTGACAGCTTTACTAGGTTGCTTCCTCTCTAATTTTCTTGAGATCTTCTGCAGCAAAGCTTCTAAGCCTCAGGTTTGTTTTGCAAATATGAACTCTCTGCATGAGAGCTCATTATTCCTTAACCTGCATGTAATCTACAGGGGAGTATTTTTCAATTTTGCCAAAGACAGCAAATAAACCAACAAATTTCTGGACTTTACTAGGCCAGATATCTTGCTAAATGAGTCAACACCACTCAGATTTTCCTACTGTGAGAATTTTTTATAGAAACTCTGGATTCTACTTATTTTTATGAAGCATTACTTATACTGAGGGGGAAAACTTGATGGATTCCAGCTTGTATGAGCAAGAAAAACATAGGAGAAAAGTAAGGTATCTTTCACTGGAGTTTTACTAAATGACTACACAGACGACCATCTTTACAGAACCACAGCTGAGGAGAAATACTAGATTAAAGAGTAACGCTGTGGGAAAGTTAGTTGAAACTGCAATAAAAGGAGGAAGAACTATAATCTCCTGTGGGAGAAACTGTTCTGGATATGAACAGAACTAAAATTTAATACAGGAAAAAGAAATCTTTGCAGAAGAATGTTCCAGAAGTTTGTTGGTTTTTTTGTACAGGACATTTCAAAGCAAAATTTTTAAAAATAACTTTAGAAAAAAAAAAAACACCAACAAAAATCTTCTGACCTAGACTACTAAATCTTTTGGAAACTTATCTCTTTATGAATTAGCTCACAGCTGCTTGATGCATTTAATTTTAAAGTTGATTCTTATTTCCTGATTAGTATTTCAGAGAAGACTTTTCCTTGCATGATCATTAATTTGAAAGAAAACGTGAGCTGCTTTTGTCAAGCATTTGAATAGTTTTGCTGTGACCCTAAAAAACTATGTATGATGTTGCATTTGAGGCGAGTTTAGAGGATACCATGCGTTTAATCTGTTTCTCTGTGAATTCTGTACAAATGTTGCAGACTTCAGGAGCACTCTGTCCTCCTGTGTTGCTCTTACTTGTTCCCTCTCTTCATTTAGGCTATCTTACAGGATAGCCTATAGCTAACAACCAAAAACTGCAGACAGACTTCTCATAAACTGTAAGCATTTTTCCCATATCACGCCATTACTGAAGTACAAAAAAATGTTCCTGGGTATTAGAAAATCATTGTGTGTGTGTCAAGCTTTAGTGATGTGCTATACATGCTTCTTGCAAGCATACAAAGGATACAGTCATGTCCAAACAGACAAGTGGAATTATAGGTCATTGCAGAGAGAGAATTTGGGGCTCTGGTGTCTTAGGTGTGGATAACGTGAGGGACTGTCAGCTGTTTCTTTTTGCATCCAGCAGAGCACAGTGGTGTATGTGCCTGCTACCCAGCTGAGCACTTAAATGGGGTACGTTAATAGTATTGGGCATAGTATAGAGACACAGTTTAACATTTCTTCTGGATATCTTGTCAAACTTCTGCCTGCCTGTCTGTTAATCTGTACACGCTTCCATTAGTCCTATCTTGTACGCCAGGCAAACTGCATTACTTACAGGAAGGACAGGGAAAACCACGCACAGGACTGGGTGCTGTAGGACAAGATTCAGAGGAGAGGATTTTCACAAAAATTACGCTGAAATGTGCTCTTTAGAAAACAAGAAAGGTGCTTTGTTTTTCCCATGTGTCTCATTTTGTGTATTGATGAAAGGTATTTTTTAACACAATATTTCTTCATGAGGAGTTCAAGTGCATCTCAAGACTGAAACAAAAAGCATATAAACGTATTTCAGAGATGCACAAAATTTCCCAAATATCTACCATTAAGATGTGCTTACTGTGCATTCCTCAGAAAAGCAGGTATTTTAGGATACCTAATAAGTGCTGGGGCACTACCAGGCCTTCCCATCTCCAACTGACTGACTGACTGACTGTCACAGCTCACCGGCCATTTCTGTCTACCATACCTCACACAGTGCCCTGGCCCGACTGTGAGTTCCTGGGGACAGCCTCAGCTGTGGGGACAGGTGAGTCTGGCCTGGCCCCAGGGCTTCCAGAGGTTCCTATGGCACGGGGAAGAGCGGGGGGTCCACTGGTGGGCTTGGCCTTCCTCCATCCCTTGGCCTCACACCCCCATGATGGTGTGCTGCCACCTGGGTCTCTGCACACAACAGTTCACCAAGGGTTTGGTTTCGTGACCTTGTTTGTATTCTGACAGGCATCTCTGTAGAAAGTCATAGTTCATGTTAATTAACAAGTAATTAACACATTCATTAATATAATAGCTGTTGCCAAAAGCTTCCAGAAGAAAAATACTCTAAGCATAAGAAATAAAGATGTTTTTCATGGCTGGAGGTTGAACATGCAGCTTTTGCTGTGGTTACGTCTGTGTGTGTATATATATATATGTGTCTCTCTCTCTCTATATATATATACACACACATGCTTATATATAGGTAAGGCATTTACACCACAGGCATTCTGCTGTGTCTAACAGGGTTTCCTTGAGGACACCAGTCTGTCTGTTGGCCAAGGCATTTGTAGGTACCCTCTCCTCTACATTGTCTCTCTCTTCTGAAGTGTCCACTCCCTCACTGTTTAGTATCATCAGCAAATTTCATCGGGGAACCCTTGATCCCACCATCCAGATCACGTCTGAAGCTATCAAACAGCATTGGACCCAACATCGATCCCTGTGGGACCCCAGGGGTGACAGTTGCCAGTTTGAAAAGGAGATATTACCGACACTCCCTGGGTACAGCCTGTCAGCCAGGTCCCACCCACCCCACAGACCCCTTGCCTAAATCCCTACTGTCCTTTCTGGAGAGGTTTTGGAGCCCTGGGAGCCCTTTCCTGCTGGGGGGAGTTTGTGCTTTGCCCATTGCAGGAGCTATCCCTAGTGCAGTCACAGTGGTATCTTAATTGGTGGTTGTATATTTCTCCCTCGGTATTATTGTTGCTGTTTTTCTTGTTGTCCTTTTCTGTTAAACTGCCTTTTTCTGAACCAAGGAGTCTTGCCCTTCTTTTCAGATTCTCCCCTGAAACAGTATAGCTGGCACAAGGGCATCCCTGGCTTGCATAGGGAGCTCCACGCTCATCTGAGCCCTGGGGTTGACCTCCCAGCTCCTTCCATGGCAGCAGTAAGGAGACTTCTCACAGTAATGAAAAGTTCATTCTTCTGCTTTCAGACACGTGCATGTAGCACATGCACTCAGACTTCTGCTCCTCTCTCCTATGCTGGATAATCAATCATATCCCTGCATTGCATCCAGAGATTTTGACTGCCCAGCCTGACATGAAAGCAGATACCCATGTATCAGGAGAGTTAGGGAGCCATATTGTTAGTGGTCTTATTACCTCTCTTTGTAAAAAGTTTTTAAATTAAAAGAAAAGTAAAGATAAAGTAGATCATTTCCCCCAAGGAGCAACATGCCCAAGCCCCATGGTTGGGGCTTCCAGTCCTGGCTCCCTTCACAGCTGCAGTAGAGAGGAGCCTTTCCTTGCTACTCTTCCAGGTAAGCACAAATGACACCCCAAGCCAGAATCTGGGCAGAATCAAGGAAGACTATAAAGTCCTCAAGGTGCAAGCAAAAAGTATTGGTGCACAAGTTATGTTTTCTTTCATTTTAGCAGTTAGAGGAAAGACTGCAGACAGAAATAAATGTATAATGCAAATCAGCTTCTGGCCTTGTGGCTGGTGTTATCATGTGGGTTTTGGCTTTTATGAAAACAGGAGATTCTTCAATGACTCTAGCCTGTGAGGGACAGATGGGATCCACCTGTCTAGAAAAGGCAAGGGAATCTTTGGCAGCAGGCTGGTCAACTTGGTGAGGCAGGCTTTAAACTGAAGGACTTGGGAGATGGGGTCCAAAGTGGCAAAGCTCACGCCATTGCAACCGGTCGGAAAATAAGCCAGGTCAAAAAGAACAGCAACAAATGTTCCTTAGCTGCCTCCCAAGTTGTGAACCAGAAGATCAACTACCTCAAATGTATGTATACCAATGCACACAGCATGGGCAACAAATTGAAGCCCTATCAAATGCCTCTGGGTCAAGATCAGAGGGCTCATCTCCGAGGGGGATCTTACAGTAGGCATGTGCTGCTGACCTTCAAAACAAGACAACAAGGCCAACAAAGCAATATTTAGGTCACTTAAGCAACCTTCAGTTCAACAGAATCTGATTCTAAAGGGTGATTTCCATTACCCAGACATTTGCTGGAAGAACAATCCAGCAGCTCACATCAGCCACCAAGTTCCTGAAATGCTTAGAGGACTGCTTCCTCATACAAATATTAGATGTGCCATCCAGGAATGAGGTACTGCTGGATGTGCTACTTATAAGCCAAGAAAACCTGCTGTGTAATATCTCTGTGATAGCCCTGGCTGCAGTGATCATAATGTTGTGGAGTTTGGGATCATGCTGAGCATGTTGAAGGTTAGTACTAAGACAAAGATTTTACATTTTCAAAGAGCAAACTTCAGCTCACTCAGAGCTGAGTTGGGAGGGAGCTTCGGTGTGACTGCTGGGTGTTTTTCAAGAATGATCTCCTGGAAACACAAAACCTGTCCATCCCCTTGGGGAATGTAGGCAGAGCAAGAGACCCCCTTGGCTAAACTGCAAGCTTCTGAATCTGCTCAAAAGCAAAAGAGAAGCATACAAGAGATGGAAAAGTGGATGTATACCTCTTTAGAACCACAGAGGCATTGCCAGGGTGTGCAGAGATGCAGTTAGAAACCCAAAAGCTCAGCTTAAATTGAAATTTCACAGAGATGTAAAAAACTACAAGAAAGGGTTTTTCAGGTATGCAAACAGCTAGCAGAAACAGAAGAAAAATATTGGTGTGCTGTTAAACAGGAGAGATGAATTAGTCACCAGCAATGCTGAAAAGGCAGACATTCTCAACATTTTGCTCAACTCTATCTTTACCAGCCCTGTTGCAGCCCAGGCCTTGGGAACAACATTCCAAGCTGATGCAAACACAGACCTACCATCAGTGAAGGAAGAGTTGGGATGTGTATTATTACAAGAGCTTGATCCCTACAAATAGATGGGCCCTGACTTTATCCACCTGAAGGCGTTGAGAGCTGGCTGATATCATTGCAAGGCTGTTTTCCATAATCTTTGAGAAGTTGTGGAGATCAGGGGACATCCCAGAAGACTGGAAGAAGGCAAATGTCACCTCTATGTACAAGAAGGCCTTAAAGGAGGATACAGGAAATTACAGGCCCATCGGTCTTACTTCAGGCCCTGTGAAAGTTATGGAATTAATCTTCCAAGGAACTACCCCAAGTCAAATGAAGCATGTGATTGGGAAAAGCCAGCATGGATTCACCAAGGGAAAATTGTTCTTGACAAACCTGATCACCTTCTATGACAAAGTAATCTGCTCAGTTAATGAGAGGCAAGCAGTGGACATTGTTTACTTGGATTTCTCCTAGACTTTCAGAACAGTTTCCCACAGCCTCCTCTGGGAGAAACTGGTGTTTTACCATCTACTCTAGTGATCTGTGGGGTGGGTGGGGACCTGGCTGACGGGCTGCATCCAGGGAGTGCTGGTAAATAGCTCCTTTTCAAACCGTAAACCTGTCACAAGTAGGGTCCCGCAGGGATCGACCTTGGACCCAATGCTGTTTAATATCTTCTTAAGAGATCTGGAGGATGGGACCAACTGATGAAGTTTGCTAATGATACCAAGCAGTCAGGAAGTGGACACTTCAGAAGAGAGAGACAAATCTTACTGTATCTTTTCCCTAGACAAAGAGGATAAAATTGTAATAGTAAAAAATCTTTCATTGTTACAGAGAGAGCTGAATTCCCAGGCTGACCAGTGGGTAGATGTGCAGCGTGAGATTTCTGTATTATGATGAGATTGAAAGATTCACGGTAAGTGCAAAACTGAATCCCTCAGGGCAAAAATGCAAACTTCTTTAGAATTTCTACAATCCAAAGAGGAAAATTTTCTGCATCATTAAGCAGAAGGGAAAGCTTCATGGCTCTATTCTGGAATATCTAAAGTCAAGATCTTTTGTTAAATAGCAAATATATGCACAATAATACCCAGGCAATAAAATCCATTTTGATTGCTGATACAGGGAAACATATAGTCTTGAAAAACTCACCAAGAAACTGGGCAGAGAGAAACAAAAAAAAACCCTCTTTATAGCATAAAAAAGAAAATTACAAACAATAATTTGACACATTCCCCCTGACACCCATGCAGGCTTTTAAGATGGTTGAACAAATTTTGGCTATATTGTATTTTCCTTTTCTATTCTTATGTGCAAATCCTGGCTTCCTCTGGAAGAAAAGAAAGAAAATGCTATCATAATAAGAGAGATTGGAAAATATGGGGACTAGCAAAACAAATCTGAAAGGTTTAAATTGATATAAAATGCAGTTCTCCAACTGAGAATCATATAGCACTTAAGCTTACTGAAGTCTTTTATGGTCAAACAAAAGCCCAGACGTAAGTTCTGATTATGTTTTACATCAGGAATTAGAATAGATATTATGGATTAGTTGCTTCTCAGCAAAAGTAGTGAAAAGAAGAAAGATTTTTTTGGTAAGTAATGTTTTATCTTTTAGAAGTTTGAATATTGGCTTTGGAAATACACACATGCTAAAGACAAAAGATGGAGTCTTGGAGCAGCCTAGAACAAAAGGAAATTACAGATGAGGAAGCAAAAGGGAATTATTGATGTACCAGAATTTCAAGGGGTGACAGGCCTGAAAAAATAATGTCTGTTAGCAGCATCTGACTTCCTGCACAGTGAAGCAAGGTGATGTTACACAATCTGGAAATGTCTGAGGCAGTTTAGGAATTAGAAACAACATAGGCATATCAACATAATCCTGTACTGGAAGTGCTTGACCTTATCTTATAGAGTAATATGAGTATTATGTATCTTGTCCACAGCACTGCATCTACTTTTAGCTTCTCTGCAGTGCTACATTGAATCATGTTACTCATGTTACTGTTCATCTAGCCCAGCTCATAATTAAAAACTGTCCAAAAGGCAAGGAGACTAGTTATGCAGCGACAGGTAAAAAGTATCAGGATACAATTCTGTAATGATGAGGGTAAGAAACTTTGAGGCCATAAAACATTGGAACTGGTGGGAGGGGATGGAGTGTGATAACAGTCATCTCAGGTTTGACAGCAATGGACCTTTCTGACAGGGTTTTTTTTCCACCCAGGAGAAGACGTCAGTAAAGACAAAAGAGAACCTCTCCAAAGCCAGACGTCAATCGGAAACAGTGATGAACAGTGACCTTATCAAACTGCAGGAAGTTATGCACCAGAAAGACTTTCTCAGACCAGTGAACATGTCTACAGTGGATTAATACTTACAGAACATTGTGTAATGTCTACCATTAGATGGTCATTAAAATAATTTATTACTTTTTAAATGCATCAGCCTTTCAGAGAAATTACTCCTCTCTCCTCCAAATGTGAAATTTCTGACCCTGTTCCTAAAGATTCATCCCTAATAATACAAGATTTATATGCATCAGATATTGCAGCTTTAAATATCAAATATTCCCTGGCTGCAGGGCTCTTGAGTGTTAGAAAGAGACAGGTCAGTTATACCTGTTTTTTAAGGAGGTTCATCTCTCTAAAACAGCGGCAGGAAAGTTATTAAAATTATAGGAAATAGAGTATGTGCACATTAAGTACAGAAAAATATGTAATTAACACTCTTTATTACCAACATTATATAAGCATTTTAATAAAGTGAAACTCTAGCAACTTTTATATAGACCACACCTCTCATTTGGAAAGAATTGAATAAATAAAGATGTCAGCATTCTTCTCCAGACGTTCTCTGTAAAACCACCTTGTCTGCATATTCTTTGTAAGTGCTTGTGCTGTATTATTCTGCTGGTTAATGCTACATACATGACATTCCATTACCAAAATTATTATTAGAATCACAGAGTTTTAAAATGTTTATTTAAAAAAAAAACAGTTAAAAGCAGAGCTGGATTTCAGCGTTATCTTATAAGATCTCTTCACATGAAAATATCTGTGTTTTTTTTAAAAAAATAACACGTTGAATTACTGTATTATCAAGGGGTTTCTAATGGGCTTTTTTTTTTTTGTTTGTTGTTTGCTTTTTTTTTGACTACTCCATTAACAGGACATTACAAAAACCACAATGTGTTTTACAACCCAGGTTCTACCATAGTTCTTCTTGTTACATCAAATAGCCCGGTGTTTGTTGTGGGAACAAACCTTCAGATAGGTGTCTCAGAAACTTAATCGTGGCTCATACTTTCATAATCACTACAAACAAAACACTAATAACAAATACAATCAGTGAAACCAAGCAAAAGGAACCTCTCGAGAGAAGAGTGGTATTCTGTGGGAACAGTGCTGTGAGATTACAGTACACTGGGAGTTAAAGCTGAGATACTCTCATGTATTAGGAGCCTGTTTGGATCATTTTGGAAGAGTTTTATATTTATTCTTTTAATTTTCTTCTCCCTTAGAAGTCTTGGTAATTGCTTTCATGGTAACTAATACGCTCATTTCCTTAGGCAAAGAGATCAGAAAATAATTAAAAATAGTTTCCACTCCTGTTTTTAAAACCTTTGAAATGTTTCTCTAAAATAGCTGTTGCTGATCTTGAAGCACCTGTTTTGTATAAGACAAATCTGATTAGAGTCAAATACTTTAGTGCGTTTTAATATGGTGATCGTTTTGAACATGGACTTCAATAGAACTTATAGCCACATGAGAAGACAGGAATTGTTTACACGATGTCTAAATTGGATAGGGATGCTGGGAGCCAAGGATGGGTTGTCTTGGCAGAGAAACTATGAGACTAGAAGACTCTTGCCAGTGCTGTTACTCAAATATCAGTTTTGAGCTTGAGCTTAATTAGAATTATTCATGAAATGGAGCAAAAGAGCAGGACTATGCTAACAGAAACTATTACCAACACAAGGCTGGGAGACACTACTGCATACAAGGATGAGGAGGTACTAAAGGAAGTTTAGTATGGCCCTGGAAATTGTAGGAATGGGGTAGAAAATCATGAATTTAGGAACTGATAATAAGAAGCTTGGTTATAAACTAGGAGTTCATAATTTGCAAGGCTGTAGAAGAAAAGAAAAAATTTATATATTACTTGACCATGCAAAAGACTGTGAACAGCAAGCAAAATGTGACTGCTAAAATATCAAAGAGGATCAGGTAAGATTTTTCTAATAGAGAGGAAGAAGCACTAATGCCTTTACATCAGAGAAATATCATGTATATATCATTCAATATTATGTACTTCCCTGAAAAGGAGAATAGAGCATTAAAAATTCATCCACTCCCAAGCTGTTGTCAATACAAATATCTACTTGGGGTGAGCTGATGAAGTGAAGACATTGCTTCTATGATCCTAACATTGGTTAGGATGACTCCACATTTCTCCACAGGTGACTGTGGAGAATAGAGATCTCTGCACCTTTTTGATGAAATGGTACATGTGATGAAGTATTCCTGTTAAGTTAATATTTGATTCAGTCAATTTCTTTCTAGTAGTGATTGCTCTTTGGTTGGTAATTAGGGCACTTTCCTGGCTTGCAAGAGCATGTATATAAGCTGTAATGTGTGGTGTGAGGATCTGAGTTCTCAAAGTGGTAAAGCCGCATGAGACAGCACAGCGTTGCTCAGATCCTGGTGCAAACAACAGGGTGTCTGCACTGTCTCTCCTGCCTGTCTGGCTCTGACCCATGCATGTGCAGGCACCCTGGCTATTTCTGCACCCATGGCCAGGCACTTACCAATTAGGATTTGCAAACAACAAAATTCTTCTGCGAGTTAGCCCCAAGTATTTATAATCTACTATTCTCTGAATAATTTGTGTTAGGAACTGAGATGCCTTCAGGTTATCAATGGTTCTGGTAGAGGAGATGGCCTCAGGGATAACAGGCAGTCTGCATTATGAAGAACTGCTAAGGATGGAGAATAAAGGACTAAACTAAAGATATTTGTTGGATCCAAACAAGTTCAAGAGAAGTCTCGCTGAGGAATACCAGGAATAAAAAAATGAAGTTTCTGTTCTTTATCAACATAAACAACTACAGCTTCAAGATAGTCTGATGAAGATCTCCTGAGTTCCTTCCAATAGAGAGATCCATGTTCCACAACAGGTGCTGGTATAGTCACCCCTTCTGGTGAGGGTTGTTTGCTCAAAACGATACTGAAAAATCAGTTAGCACAACACTTTTTCCTGATGAGATGTTGAGGTGGACAGATGTCAGAGTACCTTTCCAGAATCGGATGGCTGATCAAGCTGGATGGCAGGATGAAATCTCTGCTGAGATATACTTCAGCTGGTCATGAAATGGTCCTGTATATTGAAGGGTTTATTTTAAATAGAATTCATTCATTTAAAAAAAAAAACAAACAAACCAAAACCCAAGACCAACGGGAAAACACTTTAAGTACAGAATTTTAATAAATAAAAGGATGGACTACACTGTTATAATCTCAGTTTGACTTTAATTTTTAAATTTTGGACATTACAAAAAATAGACTCAAATTTTCTTTTAAAATTAGGTATAAAAAAACCTACACATCTCTGTTGTAAGACCAGGAGGTGGAAGAAATGTTTTTCATCCTGTTGAAAATAAGTCTTTCTACCAGCATTTCATTTTTTCAATAGAAATCTGTTTTGCTTTGGTTGAATGCATTTCTAAAAATATATATTTTCATGGATCATCAATTTCCAATTCCCTTCCTTTGACTCTGAATCAGGACAGAAAAATATTATCTAGAACAGTCCTGGTTTGATTTAAGAGCCTTTTTTGGCATACTGCTTTGGGCATGAAAAATTATTTCTTTTTCCTTTCTACTTATTTTCCCCCTTGTCACAGAAAGGGTCTTAAAAATCTATCTGACTCATGTTATCATACTGCTTCCAAGAGATGGGGTCCTGCCTTCCTCAAACCTGCAGCACAATAGCACATGCACCACACTTCCTATGAAATCTAATAAAGATATAAATGTCTTTGCCAACAAACTCAGTGAACTTTCAAATATGACATTTCTAGGGGACAAATCAGAATCAGCAGAGTTAGATTGCTTACGCCTAGAAGTCCTCTGGAGGAAGTCTAGAGGGTTTTTCTCATCTCTCTGTGCAGGGATGAGTCACTGCATTCTCTAAAGGAAATCTATTCACATCCACTGAAGTTGTTTTTGGGATACTGGCAAAACCAGGTGGAAGGATGCAGATAGCTCTTTGAGACTATGAGTGTGAATCCTGGCACTCTGAGGAGATATTAATTCTATTAATTTCCTTTGAAGATATTTGCTTAGCAAAATCAAACCAATTAATACATGAGAAAATCAATTTACTACAGTTTGCTTCACCATGTGTTGTGAAAATAAAAAATTCCTTTCCCTAGCACTTGATGTGCCTGTCTATGAAATCACTTAAATTAATATTCAGTTTACTCCCATGGAAAAAAAAAGATCAAATCCTAAATTTTTCTACCAATTATGATTATTTCAGTCGTACTATGGTCAGAGAAGTCAGAGAAGTTTTGCATTTCTAGAAATCCTATTTATAACTTATATTACCAGTGAACAAAGCTGTAACTGCCTCTAGGATACAGGCGGAACAGAGCTGGCACTAGGAGTGGAACAGGATATAATATATGCCAAAAATCATAAGATTTTGAACTTTAAGCTGTTAAAAGAAATTATAAATTCTAAAAATAAAAATATTAATATTAGATCTTAACTTTTCTCTGGTATTGCGTCTTCTTTGTCAAACTAGTGATGATTGTTAATAAGTTTTGCGAAAATAAATCAGTGGGCAAAATGTGGAGATGGCAAAGACCAGGTTGTATTCACTTGTCCTACAGTTCAGTAATTAGGTAAGCGTGCATCAGTAATGACCAGGCTGTCCGTGCTTTTCACCAGTAGAGTGTACAAAATGTGTTGGTAGATCTGTATGTCTGTATCTATACCTATCAGAAAAGATGACGTGTTCATCATTGAAATACAGCTGTGAGACTGCATTAGCAACACAAGAGCATTTTGTCATTTTCTCATGCTAATGAAAGCTTTGGAGAAGGAAACACAGAACAATGTGGAACATCACAGGAAATCTGATGTATGCAAATATAATTATTTAGATTGGAATCTGGCCAGACAACATAAGCCCAAAAGGATAAACAGAAGCACAACTCTGTCCTAAGAACAATAACTGAATTTTGAAAAAGTGGTGGCTACAGATGAGTTTTTGAAGCTATGACTAACCACCCAGGCTTTATTCTCACAGTTTGTAATTTTGTCTAAAACTCTGACTTGATTTATAACCTGATTATCTATTCATACCCTTTCATTAACTGATGTGCAATTTGCCATTACATTCATAAACCTTTTCTGACATTGATTTACTATTCAGCAAAGCAGTGATTGAATAAAGCTAAACTAAACTAAAGTTGAATAATGCTTGACAAATGCCACCTCAGTAAATTCTGGAAACAAAGAGCTGAAACTTTCTGGAGAATAACTTGTAGTGGCTGCAGGCTGACTCCTCCAGACCTGTGCTGGCGTATCATGACTGAGAACCTACCATTTGGTGTGTCCAGTTCTAGGGTCCCCATTACAAGAGAGATACTAACATACTGGAGAAAGTCCAGCAGAGGGCCACAAAGATGATTATGGGACTGGAATACCTCACATATGAGGAAAGACTGAGAGAGCTGAGACTGTTCAGCCGAGAGGAGAGGAGAGGAGAGGAGAGGAGAGGAGAGGA
>BJBW01001463.1:26205-88724 GCA_004320125.1 Scolopax mira | reverse complement strand
AGAAGAGAAGAGAAGAGAAGAGAAGAGAAGAGAAGAAGGGAATATTCTTAATGGAAATAAATTTCTGAAGGAAAAGTCCAAAGAGGATGGTGCCAGGATCTTTTCAGTGGTACCCAGTGACAGGATCAGAGGTGGTATGCACAGACAGAAACACGGAAGATTCTGTCTGTGAGGGTGACTGAGCACTGACACAGGTTGCCCAGGGGCACTGTGGAGTCTCCCTCCTTAGAGATATTAAAAAACTGTCTGGACACAGGCTGTGGGTGTTCCAGCCTGAGAAGAGACATTGGAGAAGCTGACCTCCAGAGTTTTGCCTTCCAGCCTCAACCATTCTGTGATTTTGTGATTGGTGTCCTAAAACACGTAAAACACAGGAAAAAAAAAGTGAAATATAACATTGTAATAGCTCCCTACAGGATGCATAAGAGCAGAGTGTCTCTCAGAAGTCAGAAAATATGATACTGAGTCAGACCAAGGAAGGTCTCAGGCAGACTCATAGAAATGTCAGAAAAAAAGAGGGGCATGAACTGAGACACTAATGGGGACAAGTTATAGAAGAGAATAGTTCTTGGATGCTTGCACTGAGCTCGCTTCTGGCATAGTACCAGGCATTGACTTCATGTCTTAGATGCTAAAATAGGTTTAGTACCCATCTCTGCAAGCTTGGTGCTTAAGATGAACACAGCATGTATCTTCAAATGACATGCATAAGAGCAACAGGATCCAGAAAGCAGATGTTTCCAATTATCTATCAACTGAAGAGGCTTCTGAATAGCTATTCACTCTACTCCACTGCTCAAAAAAAATGGAGTTTTCTTTCAAAGCATAAATAATGTTTTTATATCTCCCATATTTATTACAAAATAATGTTCTGAACCTGAATGTTCTTACCCCAAAAGTGAAACATTTGGATCTATCACCAACCTTAATTCAAGCAACTCCATGCTCATTTCTTTTACTTCCTACCAGAGCTATTTGTCAACAAGACTGAATGAAGGCACATTTAAAAACTTCTGTTGAAACCCAGGCCATTGTGTGAAGAATTCAATGGAAATTATAACTGGAAAATGACACTAAAGGCGATATTCAGATTAGGTGTTCATGATGTAGGTATCTTCATGTGCATGAGGTAGCTAAATCAATGGAGTCAATGGAGCCAGAGTGCACTCCAGCTGACCACGTGTACGTAACTGTTTTAGCATGATCTGAATAACTCTCCATAGCAACTGGATCTCCCTTGCATTTAATGATATTCAATAGCCCAGAATTTCATTTTCCCCTTAAGATTTTTAGTTTCAGACCTTCTCCTACATTGAAAGTATGACAAGACAAAAGTTCATACATATGCAAATTATCATGGCTGGCAGTGGAGCTCCACAGATGCCCTTATTCATAATTGATAGGATTGTGAAGAAAAAGGTGGGAAAGGCTATGAAGACACAGGAAAATCAGAGAATAAGTACGCAAGAATAATTATGAGAGTATATGACAAATATGACTTCTCAGGCACAGCAGCTGGCACAAAGCAGCCCTCCTGCACAATTCTCTGACCTCAGAGAAAATTTCAATGAATGTCTTTGACTCACTGCTCTAAAATTCCATGAAGAAATGAGACTTCAGCAGGGATCTGAAGCAGAATTACTTGCAAGAAGTACTTGCAAATAGCCCTTGCATAATTGTTTCATTTTTTCCTTAACAGAAAGGCATTTCTTCTTCCACTGCAGTAAACAACAAAACCTAACAGTTTTCTCAGTTTTAAGCAAAAAAAAAAAAAAAAAAAATTAAATAGTGGAGGTTCAGTACATTCAAAGAGAAAGAAACGGCAGTGAATATTAGGTTCTCCAACCACTTACAGATTCAGTGTCACTCACACTCACCTTTTTGGTTAATACCAGCTGAAGTGCATGACAAATCAGTCACTGTCCTTAAAATTTGTTTCAATTAATCATGGTAGTGCCATTTTGAAAATGACACTGAACTGCCAGTTCTCAGGAGGGTTGCCACTTCTTTCAATGCCTTTCATTTCTAGATGGAGAGTTCTTAAAGCCTGGCTTATTTTTTTCCATACCAAAGAGTGATTTATTAGAACTAATGAAACTTGCAGTCTCTTTTTTTAACCCCTGATACATGACTATCTCTGTAGGACTTCATTTACACCTTCATTCTGGCTTTCTCTAGTTTTGCAAATCTCTTTTATGGGATTATGACACTATATGATGCCATAATGTGGTATTCTGGAGTCAGACTCAGAAATGCAGAGGTAAGTAGGATCTCACTAATATTCTTATTTCTTTTCTCTTCATACATCCAAAGAGCAACATTTTTAATAACAACACACCTGTCTGTGTCTACATTGAATTCCATGGTATGGGCCTGGTCCCCCAATCACCCATAAGAGCAAACTGTTATGAAGCACACCCTGGTTCTCACTCTGAGGACATATGAGTTTCTTCTAAAAGGAATCATAACAGGCAGGACTTCTAAACATATCTGGATTTCATCAAATCTCACACTTAATATATGGTCAAAGCATATATTGTCCTTAACAGGACAAGCACTGTTAAGACTGTAAAACCAAGACTATAGGTTCATACCATTCCATAAAACCAAGGGAATTTTGTTTGCCCTTATTAGCTGGAGTTTGATTTTTGAGTATGAACTTTTGTTAAAAGAAATTGTAAAGAAGACAGACACATCAGGCCTTCAGAGTGACCTTTTGAATAGCTATTATTGCTGTAGATGCCCTGAAAAATGCCATTGCCTGTTGGAGGGATGGCAAGAAAGGAAACATCTAGAGTGGGGCTCATCTGACCTAACTATGTCAACATCTAAGCTAGGCTCCCTTTCAAGTCAGCAGAAAGCAAGTGGCACTTTTTGTGTGCAATTCATCTAACCTGTCCTAAATATCTCTTTAATATACTTGAAAATCTCCCTTCATTTAATATAAAGGGAACTGAGGTTAGGTAACTCAAATATAGACATCAGATTTAGACAGATGAGTCCTGCTGCAAGTAATTGACCCTGACCAACTTTCTTTACCCGTTTTCATCACCTTGAGGGCATGCAATTATATTCTGGGAGGAAAGGAAAATGAAAGTGAAATATCATGGTAGGAGGTGTTAAATTCTGGCACCCCTTGAAGTATGATGTTTTTGAAATTTATTTCTTTTCCTATTCTGACTTCAGGAAAAAAAATGCTGTGTGTTATGCCTTTAAAAAGTGTCAAATATATAACTTTTCTACATTATAATTTTTGGGGGAAATAAAGGGTGGGAATGATACTAAATTCCTTTGCTGAAAGTTGTTTGAGTTCAGATTTTGCATGTCCTGTAACCCATGGCTCAGTCCCCAGTTCACCCTAAGCTCCTAGAAACTCTTCTTTAATGCATGTTTTGTGTCCAGCAGAAGGTGAAAAGAGGGTTAGTAATTTATTTGATCCAGAATACAAGATATATTTGTTGAGTCCTCCACTTAAATAAACTGTGTCCCTGATTTCTTTTAGGCTTTAACTCTAGTCCATGACAGGCAGAGGAAAATTAAACTTACCTGGAGAAAGTGTTCTTTCTGAAAATGTTAAATTTCTCTTGAGCTTGAGCAGTGAGTAGACAATTACTGTACACCTTCAATTACCACACACAAACTGCAAAGGACCCTGAAATATTTAAATGTGTTCCCTGGCATTTGCTTGAATATTTTTGCCCACAGCATACTACTATATGGAAGGTAAAAATAATGTATAAACAGAAACTGGACAGTTTTTGACATTGGTCAAATCACCAGTAACTTGATTCCAGAGGTTTAGAATAAAACACTTTTTTTTTTTTTTTTTTTAATGTTCTTCCTACATTTTAGGCTAAGTTTTGCTTGTTATAAACAGTTCCAGCAGACATGATGGCACAAACGCAACATCCAAAACACTCAGATCTGTGTAAACTGGCACTAAATGTGGACTACTATAAAATCCATGCTCTCTTTAGTTTAAAAAATATATTTTAGTTTAAAAAATATATATAAATTGTAGTCCTATTTTTTTCCTGACATTTACAGATATCATTTAAGCAGAGCCTGTTCTCTAAGCTTAGGAAAACTACATTTCTTTCTCAGGATTTTGATTCATTGAATCCTTTGGGTTAGAAGGGACATTTAATGACCATCTAGTACAATGTTCCTGCTATGGGCAGGGACATCTTTCACTAGATCAGGTTGCTCAAAGCCTTGTCCAACCTCACATTCAGCACTTTCAGTGATGAGGCACCCACAACTTTTTTGGATAATCCATTCCAGTCTCTCACTATCCTCACCATAAACAATTTCTTCCTTATTTTGGATCTAAATCTATCCTCTTTCAGTTTAAAACCATTGTCTTTTGTCCTGTTGCTACAGGCCCTCTAAAAAGTCTCTCTCCATCTGTCTTATAAGCCTCCTTTATGTATTGAAAGACCACAATAAGATCTCCCCAGAGAATTCTCTTCTCCAGGCTGAACAACCCCAACCCTCAGACTTTCTTCAGAAGAGAGGTGTTCCAGCCTCTGATCATCTTTGTGTCCCTCCTCTGAATTTTCTCAGGCAGGTCCATGTCTTCCTTGTACTGGGGACTCCAGAAGTGGATGTAGTACTCCAGATGAGGTCTGACCAGAACAGAGTAGAGGGGCAGAATCATCTCCCTTGACCTGCTGGGCACTCTGCTTTTGGATTCAGAAATTGATGGGGTTTTTTTGCTTCTAGCCAGACTGTATTGATACTGAGGATTGCCCCAAATCCTGTGCGGGACCTTGCATGTGGTCTTGTTGAACTTCATGAGGTTTACACAGGCCCACCTCTCAAGCTTGTCAAGGTCCCTCTAGCAAAAACAGTGCATCACTACCTTGGTGTCATCTGTAAACGTGCTGAGGGTGCACTCAAACCCACTGTCTATGTCATTGATAAAGACATTAAATACTGGTTCTAATACAGATCCTTGAGGGATACCACTCATTACTGGTTTCCACTTGGACATTGAGTCATCAATTATATCTTACTAGACATGGTCATCCAGCCAATTTCATATCCATTCCAATCATCAAAACGTATTTCTCTGATTTAGAATTATGTGTGGGGTTGTATCAAAGGCCTTACAAAAGTCCACATAGATCACACCCATAGCTCTTCCTTTGTCCACTGATGCAGTCAGTCCATAGTAGAAGGCCATCTGTTTAGTCAGGCATGATTTGCCCTTGTGAAGACATGCGGGCTTTCTGTGATCGCCTCCCTGTCTACTACATGTTTCGACATGTCTTCCAGGAACATTTGCTTCATGGTCTTACAAAGCACAGAGTTGATGCTGACTGATTGGTAGTTCTCAGTGTCCTCCATTTTGCTGTTTTTAAAAGTGGGTATGAAATTTTACTTTCTCCACTTAGTGGGGACTTTACCTGACTGCCCTGAGTTTTCAAATATGATAGAGTGGCTTGGCAACCATATCAGCCAATTCCCTCAGCATCCTGGATGCCTCTCATTGGGTCCCATGGACTCGTGTATGTTGGGGTTCTTCAGGTGGTCTTGAACCTTAATTTCTACAATAGAAGAGACTTGAGGTTCAATGGTTTAAGATATGTGGGAAGAGAGATGATTACCACTGACAACCACTGTTGAGTACCTTAGCCTTCATCATGTCAGCTGTCATAGGTTTCTCAGAGGCAGCACTGTCTGATCACTGCCAACCACTGTTGAGTACCTTAGCCTTCATCATGTCAGCTGTCATAGGTTTCTCAGAGGCAGCACTGTCTGATCAATCCATTCTTATACACAGGGGGCAACGAACCTACGCCGCTCCTTCCTTGAATGTCCTTTCTGAACAGTTCTTAGCCTGCGATCTGGTCATCTCTCATGTGAAAAGCCACGGGCACAGACTACATTCCTTGTTGTGTATCCAGAACTTGAGTAAACTCTTCTACAGGAAACATTAATTAAAGGTGTTCTGTACAATCTGCACAATTTTCAGAGGATCTGATGCACAAGACAAGTGTGTCTTTTTTTTACCATACCCCATACCATACCCTATACCAGCGTCACTTAAGAAGATAATTTCATAAGGCACTCCTCTCCATGCACCTAAAAATCACAGAGAATCAAAGGAAAATCTTGCTGGAAAGGAGCTCGTGGAATAATACAATCTTTTCTCTAGCTAAAGAAAAAGCAACTGTACTTAAGTTAATCATAACATATGCTTTCAATAAAGCAAAAAAATATTGCTAAGCAATTCAATACTTAAGAGGCTTCATGCAGGCAGGTGTTACATCTCAGTGACTGTTTTCTATTTGTTGTCTTATTAGAAAGGAGTCCCACTGTGTAATCATCTATTTTGATATATGCTTTTGCAGTAGAAACCAGGTCTTCATTTTTCTTGCACTGTTCAAACATGCCTTTTCAGAATAGTTTTAAATTTCGCACATTTCAAGATGTTTTGTTAAGCAATCTAAAGAACATTCACTATTAAATTTGGGGGTGTAAATTTTGGATTTTATGTCCTCAGGATACTTGGCAGCAGAAAGTGGCTTCTCCTTTGGAATAAAATTGAAAAATAAGATTTCTTTATTCCTGTTTATATTAATGATTCAGAGCATTGCATGAACTACATTACAAGTTTCTGTCTCTTAAGATACTGGGCTGTAAAGAAAATTAGCCTCTGTTCTCTGACAATAGTGATTGTCTATGTAAAACTTGTTGACTGATACCTCGTTTACCGCATTGTACAAAGTGCTTCCTCAGACAGTAAAGAGGAAGGACTCGATTGGCAGCTGCTTCCAAAATATTTTTGAGCTTGGTCAAACTGTTGTGCTTGGTGCAAGATGAGAAGAGGGATGGCAGAAAAGACTTTCTGGAGGTACACCAGTGGTAACATTACACAAAGTTGTTTTCAGAGTTTCCAGCAAACAGAGCAGTTTGAAGCCATGGCTGTTTTCCAACTTAAAATAAGCCAATTATTTGCCTTTCCAGCATTCTCATTCCCCGTGGCCGCGGCAGTTCATCCAACCCGTTCTGCGAAGGTCGCAGCATGCTCTTTTCACTTGGAGAGAGCCTCCCAGAGCAGAAAATATGACTCTGCTTTCATCAGCCTGCTGAAATAAATCTGAGACAAACTGTTTGACAGTTTATGGCTCCGTTCGGGCACTTTGAAAATCTCCAGCTCCAGTAGCTTCTGGGAACACCAGCTCTGTGGGGTGTGAAAGTTGGAGCTGACACGCAGCAGCAAACCACATGCACCGGAGCAGTGCTTCAGCCCTCAGTTTGCAAGATACAAAGCCAGACACCAGCTTTGTAATAGCTGGGAGCTACCTGAAGCCAGGGGTCATCTTGCAAGGACAAGCCTGCTCCTTGGATTAAGATCACCAAAGGAAATTTCTCCCAGAATCTTGATGCTCTTGGGCTGACTCTCACACCTTTATGGAAGACGTCTTTTGTGTTTCCCATACTCGTGGTTGCAGGCTCCCAAAGGACTGCCCTGTGTTTGTATTCAAAGACTTTGGATTTGGATTCAGCCTCTTTTTGGAAATAAGATGGTTAAATGAGTTAACACTTGAAGAATGAGGCAAGCCTAAAAAAATTAAAATAACATGTTTACTCTTGCAAAGCAAAGGGGGTAATCTTAATTAACAGGTTATAAACTCAATTAAAAGTCTCAGCGGCTAAATCTAATAAGTTGTAAAATTAAACTATACATAAAACGAATGTTCTCAAACAGTAGCTTTAGTGCCCTTCCTAGGGTGGGAAGTGATGCTAATTATCTCCTACCTTCACCCTGGGGACCTCATATCACTGAGTGCTTTCTGACCATATTTATTCTCCTCGCTTTCTCTTACCATACAATGTGTTTCTGCCCTTCTCTTTAAAACTTCCATCTTGGTTATTTTAACCAATACAAATTCAGTTTGTGGGGTGAAATCACATACAGTTGTAGTACTATGTATTTTCTGTGACATTTTTTTGGATACCAAATACACAGTGAGACCATTCATGTCCCTGGTTTTCCTTCAAGGTAAATACCAGTCTGTGTACCTTAAACAGAACATTCCTTTTCTTAAACAGAGCAGTCCCTCTAACTGATAGAACCTCTTTCCAGTCAAAGCAGACTCAAGGATGTTGTAGCTCTTTACAGGCATACATAGGGAATATCCTATATATTTTCTTTATGCATCCCAAGAAATATTTCTTATTATCAAACTCAAACACCCTTGCCATCTTGCCTGTAGCTTCTCAAAGACACTGGACTCGCCATGCTGATAGTGCAGATGCCAGACTGTGTAGAGGGGGTTATGCTTTCCTCACCCTTCATCCATTTCAGCATTCAGCATCAACTGATACAGATAAAAAAACCAGACACCTGATAATAGACTAAGAAATAATAATAAAATAATAAAATGATAAAATAATATAATAATATACTAGACTTGAAGGGGAGAAGGGGTAAAACTAGGCTCACTAGAGATAAGCCTGGGGGTAGCATGCCAATGTTTGAGGGACAGTGTGCTAGAGAGGTCCTTCAGTCTGTTCTATGATGTTCTGAGTACACTGGAGCACATTTGAAATGTCCCTGTACTAATGTGTGCAGCACCAAAGCCACCTCAGTGGAGGCATGGGATGGAGATCCACTCTACAGCAAAGACATAAGGATTGTCTATTCATTAGAAACCACAAAGAACCTGAAAATCATCTTGTAGGAATTAGGGCTTCTACCCCAAACAAGGTGGAGGGATCAATAACACAACTGACACACATCTACACCAACACACACACCATGGGCAGCAAACAGAAGGAGCTGGAAGCTGTTATACTGCTGGAAAACTATGATAGAGTTGCCATCACAGAAACATGGTGGGGTGACTCACAACTGGAGTATTGCAACAGATGGTTATAAATTCTTCAGAAGGGACAGGCAAGGAAGAAATGGTTTCTTATTATACAATCAATCTTTCTAGAATGTAGCAAAGACTGAAGTGCAGAATAGCAAGGGGGAAAAAAAAAGAAAAAAACCTATAGAGCAATCTAAATTACACTTATTTGATTAATGATATGTTCTGAATAAAACAGGTTATTGTGTAGCAGAGTAGACCATTATAAATACATCAGGATTAGGAGAGGGCAAATATAAGGTAATAAAATAAATCTTTTAATCCTATGCTGCACCTTTGGGCTCGGCGCTTATAATAATAAATACTCAGTGGGATATAAAGAAGACATAGGCATGTGTCCTGCATTCTATTTACAGAATACAATGCATATACTTGCAAACATTGATTACACTTATGTTTTAATTATCTTGCATCTGCCTGGTGTTAACTGTAGGTCATACAAGGTTGCCTCCCAAGGGAAGGATAGAAGATGATATGGAAAATAAGTGAGAAATTTAATCATGTCTTGCTCACTGAAACATTCACTTGTTAATTGGTCTGACTGAGCTTGAAGATTATTCTGTAAAGATACACCAATAGTCACCCTCGGCAGAGTCCCAGATCCATTTACCTGTCTGCCTACCTAATTATTTTTTTAAGTGTTCAGTTGTTCTTCAGTAAGAGAACAATTATCCCCTTTTACTGTATAATATAGACTGCTTTTCCATGAGAAGTGAGAGATGTTCAAACTAAGAATTTAACAAAGTACTTGGCTGTGCCAGGCCAGGACACATTGCATGAATTCTGTGCAGCTCTCACAGAGTCCAGCCTGATCTGCTACCATTAGCAGTCACATAAATAGATGTTGCCTCCATTGGTTTGCACATCTTCAAATTCATTGTTTCTCATCACCTTTAAAAGATTTTTCTCAGTGCATGTTTCAAGTGCATAGGACAATGTAGACATATTTGAACTTTTCCACGCACTGGAAACTGGAGAGGTGAGGTTGGAGGAAACCAACTGGTGATGGTGAGGTGCTCCTCCAAGCTTGTCTCACCAAGCTGATGCTATATATGGACTTTCCTAGGGCCCCATGACCCCAGATTTCCAGCAACACAGTTGCCCAGGTCCTGCCTGCTCTTGAAATGGTGGGCAGGTAGCAGTGTTAACTACCAGGTCTGAGGCTTTAGGGCCTGAAACTTAGCCTGAGGAAAATTTGCAGAGTAAAAGTGTGTGTCAGGGAGCCAGAAAGACACGGATTTCCAGCAGCACTTTGGGCAAGTTTCTTGGGAGCCCTTGCTCTGGTTGACCAGCGCTGCCCCCTTTGGAGGTCATGACTCAAAAGAAAGGCTGTTTCATAGAGTGTGCTCCTATTCCTCATCAGATAAATTGCCCTCATTTCAGTTTATTCATAATCTTTAATAATGCAGATGTTTCTCAGCAGGCATTTTTCTTACTAACATATTAGCCCTGACAATCAGACCAATGGATGAATTAGTCTTGCTTAATACAGAGACATAAAGGAACTGTTCTTACAGGTCCTGCAAACTAATGGTGCTCATGTCAAAAGATTAATGTTACTGCAAGAAAAATGGGAACAGGAAGACTGTGATAAGAAAAATTAAGGAGATATATATTTAGAACTAGTTGTGACTAAGGTTTATAGTAAGATAAATAAACCATCAAAAATTTTTATGCTTGTTAAAATCTCTCTAAGGAAGTTAGAACTACTTGTGTAGAATTTTCTATTTCTTAAACTTCAGAATTAAATAAAAATAAAGAGAAATGAAGCATCAATCAGGGCAGTGGTGGATAAACTTTAAAAATACTCCACAAGTAAACAGTGCAGTAATTGAGATAAAACCCATAAAACTTGGTAAATTGAATAAATCATTTCAAAGCAGTTTGGAAGAATAAGCCACAGCTGTCGGTGTCATCTTGAGTCATGTAACGGCTTATTACACAAGTTGCTAGGGCACAGCAGAATGGAGCAGATGTATTGGTAAGCCTTGATGTGCAGTGCAAGAAGACCGGAAGAAAACACTGGCACAGAGATGCAGAGAAGCACTTTTACACGTTGGAGGAGGAAGGCTGAAAGAAAATACCTTGATACTTAGTTCTGCTTTTCTCACAGAGCCTGAGCTTAACTATCCCTACACGTGGGAGGTGGAGCTAAAGGAGGCACCTATTTGCTGATTGATAGCTACTAGGTCCATGATTATGTCCTGCAAACAGGTCTGGAGGGAGTAATAGTAATTCAGAAGTGCATCACCTTGTTTAGAATACTGCTAGTGCTCATTAAGGAACAAGTAAGCTTCACTTAGATGAGTTCCCACTTCAGCATTCCTCATCCATGCCCCATCCCCAATGATGAGGGTCTTCTGCTCTGGCTGTTGTTTGAGTCCAAAATATTTGTGCACAGCCACATGCCTGGCAGATTTGTGGAAGCTCACTCAACCAGGCAGTCAAGTAATCGAAAGTTCTAAGAATGTTTATTTACAAGAAATTTTAAAAAATAAATAAATAACATCTCAGTAGAACCATGTTTCATTTTCTCATGAGGTCTTCCCCAACATCACTTTGCAGTAACTAATAGAAGAAGCCAAATCAGCTGTCAAAAGGCTGTTTATTCCTAGCTGCAAGTGCATCTCTCCAACTAATGAAAATACCACATAAGCCTCTGACCTTGTAAGTCCTGTCCTAGGCAGGAACACAGGGAATTTGTACATAAATCATAAACTTCTGTCTCTGAAACCTCTTTACCATTCTGAAAGGCCGTTATTAAGATTAGAAAGCTAGCATGGAAATATCCTATGATTTAGGTTTGGAGAGGTTATAGATGAGTATAAATGGTGGCTTCTGTTATGAAGTCTCAGGTGTTGGTAAGGATCAGTAATAATAAAAGGCACACCAGCTCTGCCTATGCTCCACTGCCAGCTGATTGCATTTCTATGTACAGCTTCATTTTCCTTAGGCAATGTAAGCACTCCAAGCAAAAGCTCCATTTCTTGTCTCAATGGAACCATAAGCAATAAAAAGCAAAATTAATAAATAACAGAACTCTACTTTCTGTCTTCCTAAAGGTACGCTTCTGGAAAGGAAACAAGTGTTAGCAATTGTATGATCAGCTTTATTCTGTTTTTATTGTAAACCTTCTGCTAAAGGCTATGGTAAATTCTCTTGCAGTCTACATACAGGCTGCATATAACCTTATAACCAGGACTTTCTGTTCCTGAAGTTATATGAGATTTGTCTACATAACACTTTTCTTATTACCGCAGAGTAAATTAGAATGCAACTTACAGCATATTAATAACTCAGCACCAAGTCCCCACGTGAATTGTTACCTAATGATGTATGTAATATATATTAACCTACAGTAAAAATTATGTCTTTTTCTACCATCAAATAAGAACAGATTCCCCTAATGCAGAAGCAATGATGTTATAAGCTGCTGATGAACCTTAGGAACATTAGGATTGCAGTGAGTAGTAATTATAGAACAGATAGGGATTGGGTTGTTAAAATATTTCTGTAAGGTATGCTTGTTGTCAGGATCTCATACCTTTGACAGCCAAGGACATTGATTGTATTCTTTGGGTATTTAGCATTTAGCAAGAATGGTAAAAAATGTATGTCAAGTATATATGATACAGTCCTCTGTCTATCTACATGTCTTCACTAAGACCATTGCCACTCCACAGGTCAATAAAAACTGTTTCTCGTCTTTAATTGTGATCTTAATTATAATGAACAAAGTGACCTTGGTAAATTTGGTCTTTCAAACTTCTATTCCTGTTGGGAATAGCAGCCAATAGGACACTTAGCACTGACGTTTTCAAGGTCTTTTACAAGATAACCTAATAATGATGTTTTATAAGGTATGTTGCTCCATTAGACACAGGATATTGCCTCCCTGGACTTGATGTGCACTTACGGTCCACACAATGAATCAGTGAAGATCAGTGAAGAGATCTGTAAGTTAAGACCACAGCTTGTGCACTAAATTCTCCTCGTTGACAAGCCCCAAGATCCCAGGTGGGGTACAAAGAATAACTGCAGCACAAGTGTAAAATGCATAGGTATCTCTTTAAGCGACCCAACTTCAATGTTGTGTTATGAAAGACATCTGTATGTAATGAAGAGGTGAAAACTTATCCTGTTTATGTGTCAGATAAGCCTGGTTTGACTTCAGATGAATCAGTCACCAAGGGGAATATCCAACAGATGGGCCACCACTTACAAGGGTAAGAATCCATTAATGAAAGTGCTTACTCAAAGTATATGCTGCTAAAAGGTCTATATATTGTTCCATCCACTGCATTGCAGTGCTTTATCTTATGAAGTTCAATTATCTTTTCAGAACAAGCTTATTCAGAAAGTGGAAATAAGCAAGCAGGTTATTTTGCCTTTGTGCAGCTGACAGCACAAAAGATGTTTAGACTGATTCTGTTTTAAAAAGAAAAATTATGTTTACCACCCACACTCTTATTGGAGGTAAGGGTAAGGGAAAGACAAGATGACAGGGATTTACTGTAGAAGGTACCATACGCAGTAAAGTCTTGCAGTGCAGAATGTTTGAGTACTCAGGATGCCAGAGAATTATTTAAATTAATTCTGAACCAATTCAGCCTTTCCATTGCAGAAATATGGA
Source organism: Scolopax mira (assembly GCA_004320125.1). Lineage (NCBI taxonomy): Eukaryota > Metazoa > Chordata > Aves > Charadriiformes > Scolopacidae > Scolopax > Scolopax mira. The sequence continues at coordinate 75,203 of BJBW01001463.1, read as the reverse complement.
TTTCTAAACCTCTTCTATCAAACTACAAATTGATTTTATAACTTTGTGATATAGGGTCACTACTTCAACTCTTGATGTTAGAAGAGACTTCATTCATTGGATATAAGGAAAAACACAGTAAATATCATGCTGCAGAATGTCACTCACACAATACAGCCATCAGCAAAGTCACCTCAATGTCAACAACTCAGTATGAAAGAAAATTGGTTAGATGAGGAGTTACAAGAAAGGAATAGCAGAATAAATATTGTGCCATTGTCACAAAAATCATGTATTGTTTCTTGAAAGATGATGGGATATGATATTACATTTATTCCAAAGCAGCCATTGTCCAACAGGTACTTCCATCCTTCATATTTGAAGGGGCTTGAGCAATCAATTGCAAAGGCCCTCAGCATGCCTAAAGTTGTCATGTGTTATGTAATAGAAGTTCAACAAAGAAAAGTTAATTACAACTTTTTTACTCTATGAATGTGCAACAAGGAGATGTCTGATATCTTGGCTGCCAGAGCCAATGCAAGGGTGATGAAATGAGTTACATTAATAAATGAGTCTAGGATTTGCTTAGTCAAAACAGCACAGGCTGGCTTCATGCTGATGCTGATGATGACTGGCCTCTTTATTCACAGAAAAGAAGCATCTCCTCCTTTTTGTGTCTGTTTAACTCTTTCTGCTCTCTTCTTCCTCCTGGGTCAGATGGAGACATCAGAGGCATTGGTGAGCAGCACACAGTACCTTGGACATCCAGCCAAACAGGCAGCTTTCTGCATCAGCTTACTACCAGACCTCAACAGTGAGGCATCCCTAAATTAATAATAAATAGAGGGGAAGGGATGCCCATTTTCCCTGCTTGTCCCAGGGAGATGAATACATGGGTACACTAGGAAAAGGCAGTGTGAAAATGCTTTTAATAGGAAAGACAGAAACTAGGAGTGCCACTGGAGCCAGCAAAACTTCTGGGGTGGGTCAGAGCAAACAATGGCAAGGTTATGTGGAAATCATCATGAAAATGCAGGGCTCACCTGATGTGGATAGGCAGAATTGCTGTGTGTACCTGTACTGTTGTACGTTGGACCCAGAGGCAGCCAGTTTTCTCAGAGATCCAAAGCCATGTTATTGCTATGATGCCATTTTCAGCTGGCAGGACAGAAAATCATCCAGTTGATCTCCCCGCTGCTTTCTTTACATCCCAGGTAGAAGCTACATTCCATGTACAACCTCAAAAACACATTTCTATATTAAAAAGATTTTTGTTAGTGAGGCAAGAGAGTTCAAGTAGGTCTGAAGCATTTTCTGTGGATGGGAGAGCAGAACTGCATGAAGTTATGGTGTAGAGGGGGAAGTTGCTTACCGGTGCTTCTCCTTCATCACGCAATAGCGTGCCTCTCGAGGAAGAGGCAGTGTTCCCCATAGCCAACAGAAATCTATTAGGACTCTGTAGCTTGACAAAGTCAGGACAAAATATATCTCATTCTGGGAGTAGGGAAAAATTATGATAACTCTTCAAAATATCAGTGGTGATATCTGTGTTATTTGGGGCTTTTCAAGTAAGTCTCTTCAATCATAAAACTATGGACGGTGCTGAGGAGCTTGGTTGGCATTGGAGGGCAGGCAGCAATGCTAAATGTTGATATATATGGTGGCAATGTGGCAATGCAGATACCATTTATTTTGTTCTCAACTCTGCAATGGAAATAATACTACACATAAATTCAAATACTCTGGAGAGCTTACTAAATGTTTATAGAGTGTTTTGGTCTAAATTTTCTGGAAAAGGTTGAATTACATCACAAAAAATTCTCTATTTTATTGCACCTAATAACTTAAACAAAAAATTCTAGAAGTTATTTTGGAGTTGATACATTTCAAAAAAGAATACATACAATACATATACATATATGTATGTATGAAAGACTGCAGCATTAAATCTATAAGCAACCTATAAAAGGAGAAGAATATTTAGAGGTTACTCACAATAGATTATTTTTGCCAGTCATATATTCTTAATAACTCTATAGACAGTTGCTGCTAACTGAACCTTCATAGGACATTAGATATTCCGTGAAAGAAAAGTAAAAAGATCTTGTTTGGCCAATGCAAAAAGAAGTATGATGCATAAAAGATACATTTTTGTGAAAATATGCAGCATTCCATTCCATGTCTTTTCATCATGAAGATATATAAAATAAGATCAAAAATAATGTGAAATATGCAACTACATCCCTAAATTGTTTTATTTTTGAATTGCCTAAATAATGCTAAAAGAGACTATTATGAAGTGGGGGAGATCATAGAAAAATGCTGTATGCTGCAGAAAGGATGAGAAGCAGCTTGGTTTTCCTTTGAAATGGAAAACGTGTTTATTGAAATTAATTTATTGTCAGAGGCCAGCAGCAGAAATGAAACTCAACACTTGCACAATACAATTGGAGTTAGAAGCAAGCACGGCCCAAAACCACCTCTCATTTCTAGTCAAGTCCACGTGGATCACAGCATTTCCTTGCTACCAGGTATATTTCATCATCCCCTAACCAGTCCATATCCTGTCAAGATACATTGGCATTTTATCAATCTCTTCATTAAAGTAATGTTACAAGGAACTGTAGATAACACATAAGCTGCAACTCACATGGATGACCCTTCTGGCTTTGGATGCTTTGGCCTTCTAACCTCCACTTTGGCCATTAGACCTCTTTGTTTAACTGCAAGGTATTAATTATCCTTTATTTCTCAGCTTATCATTTCTGTTCTAGCACAGGCTGACTTGCTGTGGTTGGTGGGAATCATCTTCCATATCACTGTTAGCTTGGAGAAGGAGGGGTCTGTGAGGCTGGGGCAGCATGGGCTGGGGACTCTGAGACCAGCATCATGCACCAATGTTGCCAGCTTGCAGCCAATGTCTTGCCCCAGAGGGTCCTGAGGGCACCCATGCTGGGAAGGGCCAAAGGACAAGCAAGGTGTAGTACAGCAAAGCCTCAACTGGTCACCTCCAGAGTGCTGGAGAAAGGTTTTGGTGTATGTTTAATGGGAATGGGGCCAAAAACTTTTCCCATGTTGTGCTATAGTGTGGATTCAAGACTAAGGCCCCCTTTCAAGTGTTTAATTTGGAAACGATGTGCACTTGGGATAACACTGACAAACAGATCCTTCAGAGAATCTTTTGACCAGTATGTCCAGTTTCCTGTTAGCTGGAATATCCATCTTATATAATTTCTTTGATAAATACATCAGCTCCAACCTAACACTGCTCAGTTACCATCTGAAGGCTGCTCCAGGAACTTGACATGGAAGCCATCTTTTCTCATCACATTGTTTTTTCTCCTGATATTTAGCTGTGCTGTATTAGATTTATGACAACTTTTTTCCTTTGGCTTAAATAGGTGTCCATCCTCCATGATATACCATATTCACTTCCCTGGTCATAGGTATACATCTCTCCAACTATAACAGCACTCTCTCTCTGCTGTCCCTCCTGTCTTCATTCATTGCTATATCCCTCTCTACAAGATTTTCCTCTTCCTATACTCCCATTCTCCAGGAATTTAAGTGGAGGTCATTTTTCAGAAGAAGTCTTCTTTCCCTGAAATCATTTCCTTGGAGAAATACACCCAAACTCCTGGGTCCAACAGTGGGACAAGAGAATAAGGATCACTCAACCTACAAAACACAGCTCCACAGACAGAAGGACAATGGTGTGGCAAGTGCAGAACAGCATCAGGTGCACAGGTAGCAGAGCACAGGCTTTCCATCATCAGGCTCTTCCTATGCTTTAAGACACATACTCTGCCTAAAACATCTCCTATCTACAAACAGAAACTTCAGAAAAACAATCCTGACCCACAAGGAAAAAGGACTGATCACCTTATCAAGGATGAATTGTTTAGGACTTCTCTGTTCTCTGCTCTCTGTTTACTGACCTTTCTGGTCACTATCTTCTTTTTAGTATGCATGTAACGTATAACATCATAACTATGACATTATTCATCGTACCCCTGGATCCTCCCATGATGTCTAGCATTACTTACATATCCCACAAAAGAACTATGCCACAGGCTTATGCCAAGCGTTCTTGTAACTGCTGCTGTGTATAAATCATACCTGATACTGGCAACAGTTTTCCTTTCTCATAGCAGTATAATATTTTTATTAGGGAATGTAAATCTAGATGACAAAGGGACTTGATCTCTCATCCTACTGGTGTTCTTATACTATTAACACCCTTAATTTTATTGGATATGCCAGAGTTCCCTTTAAGTATTTTTTATTGAGGCTGATTCAGTATTCACCAGGCAAGAGACAGCCTGATTTTACAACATATTTCTAGGGTAGCCAGACCTTTTGAACCTGCACCATGTACTCAAATGTTCACCTTGCAGACAAGTATCTTCTGTTCCACTTTCCTGCATCTTACCAAATGAGGATTCTAGTTGTTCTACTCTCAACTTTTGATTATTCACCACCCCCTCAAAATCTTGGGATTTCCCATTTCCAAATTTTCACCTGCACCTTTACAGGGAAGCACTGATGCTGCTGACAAGTGAGTTCTTGTAGCTAACCATGCAGCCAGGCTGTCCCACAAATACCAAAATTGCCACATTTCAACACATGGTATCTCGCCTCCACCTGAGACAGCAGCTTCCAGCTCCTAGCGCTTGCCCACTTATTTCCATACGTGTGGATTCAAAAGATGTGACCATCCTTAGTTTGAGGCATCAAAAGTGAAGTCTATGCACTCCAGAAAAAATACACACTTTTAACAGTGTTAAATCATGTCTTTGCTTAAAAAAAAAGAAACAACACACAAAAAAAAACCCCAAAACCCAAACCAAACAAAAAGCCCAACTCTTCTCATGTGTGTTTAATTTCTATTTAGCGGTATGCAAAGCTATGCTGCAATACCAATGTTGTGACTGTGAAAATATAAACCCAGCCCCACTTTTAGCAAAGAGATCTTATAGCGTTCCCACAACAGAAGCAGCAACTTAGCACTTGCTAAGTCACAGCATTAGTCTCAGTGTGATTTAGCATCACCTGTTTTAAATAGTCAATAGGGGGGCCCATACAATTTTGCAAGCAATTTTCTGCTGAATTACTCTTAAGCAAAGCTCCTTAGAATGGTGCGAACATGTGTGAAATGTATTTTGATTGGTTTTGGGGTGGAAGGGATCCTTCTCCCCAGATTCTCTTCTGAAATCTGACTTTAATCCAAACCTGCTGGTGAGCAATATGTGATTCTGTTGCCCATTGTGGCAACCCAAGCAACCTCAGCAGATGGCAAATATCATTCCCCCTGACACCCAGAAAGATAAGATTTTATTAAGATAGCAGAGGCCGCACACTACTTCATAGGGCTGTCCTTTCACGGCAGGATTTTGATGACAGTCTGAGGGCACCGTGTAGGGAAGGAGAAAAGAAGCCAGGTCTACTGCACCTCATCTGGCACTCCAAAACCCAGGAGAACAAACTAATGTTTGGCCTGTCCAGAATTAAAGCTGTTTGGCAGAAATATGTAGAGCTGCTGAAATCTAAAAAACAATTCCTAGATTTTGATATTTGCATTGTTGCAAGGAAGTTCTGGTTTTGTAAACCTCCACTGCCCAAAGGTCTCAATAGTCGATATTTTTTAATTAATGTTAAAGGCAGAAGTGTAGGATAAGGTGAATATTCAGAATGAACAGCAAGCTGTAAATTGCGTTCATTTTATCTATGTTTATTTTCTCTCTGAAGGAAAAAAGAAACCTGCCATATATTTATGTCACTTACTAACTATGCAGTTTCTGGGACTGCGTTAAAACTTGGCTCTGCTTCTGTTTCCAAGGGGAAATGGATGTCTAAATCTTTGATGTTTGTCTCGCCTTCTGCATTCTGAACATTTCCATAAAATGCCTAGTTCTATTTCTATCTAACTAAATCATCACTGCTTCTGATTTATTGTGATCTGTCTTTCAAGTTAGTTATTATTTGTAGGATATTTGAAATAATTGATGCAAGTTTGTAAAAAGTAGGAAAATGTTACCTGAATGTAAAACAAGATGCATTGTCCGAATTGTTGAATTTCTCCTCAGATATATTCAACTCTTTAACAGTGACTGAATATAATGGGCATTCTTCTTCAGTTTTCCAAATGGAAAAGGGAAATATTTTGATATTTGTTCAGATATTAAAATTGTGACTAGAACTAGAACTAACATAGCCTGTTACCATCAAAACAATTATTTTTTTCAAGTGAACTGACTAGATTTGCAGAATGAATATGAAATTCTGTATCATTCATCAGTGTATGGTCTAGAGCAGGCCTTTTTTTGAGGATCTGGATGTTGGGGGATTCTGCTAACTGCTGGGAGGAGAAGACGACCTTATGCAACATGCAGGATTTGCTAAGAGGAGGAAGGGAGGAGTTTGCTGATGACCAGTGGGCTTACTTGATATTTAACCTTCAATAAATTAAAGAGAGACAAATGTGTTAAAAATCCCAATGGTCTTCTCTTTTTTGAAAAAAAAAAATCAGTTTTTTTCTTCTCACTGTTCTTTCAGCACCAAAAGAAATTGCCATGCCTTATTTTAATAGCTTTTCTTTATTGCTTGAAGTTTGTTCCTATGTTCTTGGCAAGATATTAAGTTACAAATTCTTCCTGTTTTGAATATCAAATCCTTCAATCTAGATATTTCTCAATTTTTATGAGTTAATACCCTACATATTTTCTAAATCTTCTTAAAATCTTGTCATTGGATATTTTCTTAAAGCTTGTCTTTTTCTGATGTTTAATATGACTACGTTTTTCTCACCATGACAGCTGCAAAGACTCTCTGCCCAGCCATCTTAGATGCATAAGTGGTGACTGACAGCTTTGCCTCCTTAAATTTTTGTAAAGGATTCAAGGGAGGAGGTGATATGATAATTGAATTCCCTCAAGTTTCTCATTACTCTTTGTGGAGTAATATGTCTTGAATGATGGGCAAAGCTGGAAGGATGCAGCTGTTAAGGACTTAGGCTCTTTAGCAGTGGGGAAGGAAGTTTTAATACCTTCCTGATGATAAATCTGCTGTGATTTGAAAAAGTCAGTTCTCTTGAGGACTTAAAAAAATAATTCAGAGTGGATAAACCATCTTCACCCAGCCCTGCTGGAAAAAAAAATGACAAACCCAAGGAAAACAGAAACCAGAAAATTCATACATTATTCATAATTTTAAATGTTTTTATGGTATAAATTCATAACATCAGTGCGATTTGTACTATCACAGAGCTCTTTAAGTGTCTATGAGCATGGGAAAGAGCGGATTCCAAATCCAGGACAAAAGCTTTATTCTGTTACCATTTCAAGAATGAAATCTCAATCCTTTTGCAATGAACACAAAGCAAAACCTCTGCTGACTTCAGCAGAAGAAAGAATTCACATCCAGCTCAGCAGACATTCTAGAAACAATAATTAAGACTCACCCCTGTGAAATAAATGAGCGTTATCACTCTCATTTTACAGATGGGGAAACTAAGCCACAGAGAAGCCGTAGGATTTGCTCAGTGTTGCATGCAAAGTTGAGTACAAACCAGGCACTTGCCTCGTAATCTCTCTCCTTAATAACTGGTCCTAAACAGAATTGAATGAAAACCACTGTCTGGACTTTTTACAGAGATATATGTGCCCAGTAAGTCCTATGCTGGTGAAAATTCTTCTGTGGCATACGTACCTTGAAACACTTATGAAGTCATAGCAGAATTTATAACGCTTTTTTTTTTTCTTTTAATCCACAGAATTTTCAGTTTTAAAGAAAGACTTTTCTTTTTAATAAATAAAAGTCCGATGTGAACAATGGAGGTGACTGGGAGAAAGGCATATGCCATTGGGAGTCAGAGAAGGACATATAAACACAAAGTGTTTGAAGAAAAATTTCTTGCTTTCAACTGTTGCACAAAATCACATTGAGTGTGATATATTGACATTTGTCAGATACTGTTTCCCTGTTTGCTTGACACACTTAAGGTTACCATTCGCAGCCCAAAGCCAGTAGTGACCACCCTAGAACGCAGCACCTATAAAATTGACTATGAACTGACTGGCTCAAGTGTCTCATCCTATGCAATTGTTTTCCAGCAAATATTCATATTAGAGATTTGCTTTGAACCATGCTGCAGTTGAACACAGGCCCCTCTGCTGACTCTAACCTCTTAAGCAATTTCCAGGCTTGTGATTTTCACTTTGGGAGTATGGCTCCTGGGGCACTGTCTGCTAGTAATGCCTGATCCTTCTTCTTTGGATGCAGAGCATTTTCTGCACATTTATAACCAACAGAGGAAAGTATGAACCTCCAGGTTGCAGCCATTCTTATCCTAAAGACAATGAAAGACAACTATCTAAGTCAGTTAAAATAGGTCAAGTGAATGACACAATAGGATGCTCCTTCTTCTCTCTGTTCGCAATTCAGGAAGCTGGGTGTGCACGGTGCAGTTTTGTCAGGTGAGAGGGATCCCAGCCCCAGCAGCTTTGATGAATTATGGCCATCCTTCTTCACAGGAATTAGATTTCCACCAGGGTGTGTTTTATTTTTCATTCCTGACAAATATCACAAAGTCCTGATAAGCAGCTGCTCCTTTCCCTCTCCCACATGGAGTGCTACCAGACTAGCTCCATGATGTTACTGAAAGAGAGGTGCTCCTTGGACCCTTGTACTTTCTAGCAGTTGAGCCACCTTGGCAGCTCTGCCTGGCAGCCTGCTCTGGGACCAGTAGTCTCAGGAGCCTCTCGCAGCACCTCTGGGCTATCCCTTTTTCCTCCACAATAGGCCATAGGAAGATCTGTCAGCTGGACTGTTGAGCCTGTTGAGCAGAGACCAGACAAAGTTGTTGCTGAATGACCCTTAACTGGGCTTAAGTAGCAGCTTAATAAACTGCTGCTAGGGAAGCTTATTTAATGATATATCTGGTTTGTCTGCAAAAGTTTGCAGCAGTTCTGATACATGGTACAATAGCAGGGTGGCTGAAGAAATCTGAAAGAAATAAAAGTGCTTTGTGCTTTTGGTCCAGTTTCCCTCTCTGCAATCAACAGGAGGTTTGTCATGACTTCAAAGAGAGCAGGAACTGGCCCTCTGTTTGAAGTTTAGTTTGCAAGCTTCTGAAGCACACTACAATGGCTCAAATTTAAGATGAAAATTGAAGGGCTGAAACTTTTAATTAAAAAGAAAATCAACAACTAAAAAAACCCCAACTTTAAAGCCATAAAGAGAAGCTCCAGCTCTAAAGAATATGATCTGAAATCCCTTCAGGGATAAATTATTGTAATTGTTAGCCTTGCATCAACGAGCAGTCACTTCCACTGGAGTGAAAAATAGAAAGCAAAACAAAAGGAAGGAATTTTCAGCTTGATTGTGTTTCTTCATTGTCATTTAACAATGAAAATAGAGAGGAAGGAAAGGGAGAAAAATTGTAGCTGCTATAAGGCTGATCTACTGCTTCTTCTTTATCTTCTTTATCTATTCTACTGATCTTCTTCATCTTCTTTAAATCAGGGCAAAGAAAGAAGAGATTTGTTTTAAGTGTACTAGTGAGGGTTCCTCTGAAATAAGCAAGCTTACCTGTAAGGAGAGAGAGAGAGAATTTCTTCTTGCTTTTCATTATCACAATTCCCTCAAAGAGGAAAAGAGAGTCAGGGAGCTGATGCTCCCACACACTGTCCTGTGCTCCTCTAGCCCCCAGCAGCAGTGTTTCACGCAGGACTGCCCTGTCAGGACGGGCTCTCCTGCTCTCTGCCTAGGGTGGGCTTATGGCTCAGGGATCCCTGACTGGCTCCTTTGAGATTTTCCTTCTCAGCTGTACCCAGTGGGGCAAGGATTCATCAAAAAAGCGTGGTCTCAGCAAGGGATCTGACAACTGACAAGTGCTGGAAAGATTTTGATACGTTTGCACTGCCATTGTCTTTCTAGAGGTTACTGTATGTATTTTACATAGAGAAAGACAGCAAAAAATTGACTGGCTTAAATGACTGATTTTACTGAGGTACTTGCAGGCATTGGCTTTGACAAATCTCATAGAAGGTGTCTCGTCTGAAGGGTAAATCTGTTCCTAATAACTGTAAGGGAGCTGATAAATAGCAGCCAAAGTGATAAAACAATTATTATAAGCATTTCCATATTGTTCGTGTTTATTTAAATGCACATTCAATCATTTTGTAAACTATCGGTGCGTCTGAGAGAACAAATACTATATGGAGACAGATAAAGGGACAATGATGATACATATGACAGCTTACAAAATATACAGCAGTCAGTGTATAGGTTAATCAATGAAAACACTGATATTATGAATCTGAAATTATGTTCTAACAAATAATTTTTCACCTTTCCTGAGAAATGTGCCACAGCTTCCAACATTCCAGCTTGTTAAGAGATGACAGATGAAGTGTCATTGCATGATTAGTAATAAGGGAGGGCAATGGTTAAGTTAAATAAAGTCTGAACCACCATTCCTGACTCAAACCCAATTAATGAGTGTCTGAGAAAGATCGAGGACATATGAGACACTCATCTCCTGTCACTCCCTGTCACATCATCCTTCAGGAAACCAATCTCCACCTACTCTCCACACTTTCATCATCTGCTTTTAAAGCTGATTCCCCTGCACTTACCTTTCCTTTCAGTGGGGGTATGGTGAGCTCAGGAGAAACCTCTGCTAGGTCCTGGCCCCCATCAGTTTGGAGTAGATGTCCTGTAGGAGGGTGAAACAATATTATCCTAAAACTGCAGGACTCAACTGCACTGGGAATATGCTTGTGTCGTCAGAAGAAGTAGAGTGGTCATGCCTGTGTGCCCTGGAGTGCATGTACTGTCTGCAGCTACAGTTTTCTAAGCCTGTAAATCTGTGTTTGCCCCAAGGATGTCCTAAATGACAGCCTAGTATGGAGGTTTTCAGAGGTATTTGCTGAGAAACAAGAGAAGCAAAAGGAAGACACATCATGAATTTGCTGTAGAAGATCAACAGGCACAGCTGCTGAATGACTAGCTTAACAACAAATGGATGCGTTGAGCCAACGTGAGACAAGGGAAGACTTGAGATTAACCTCTAATGACAAGAAGTATGGCTAGGGCCATATCTGCTCACATTTATTTTACTCTGGTGGAGTATATAACATGGCCAAGAAAACAGTTCAACCAATGCTGCTGTCCTATTTACTATTTTAGGCTAATAAAAATTTTAAATTTATGTCCCTTTTACTACTTTTTTTCTGAAAAGATCTTTCTCTTCCACATCATTAAGAAAAAAAATTCTAGCTCTCAAAGAATCTATTACCAGACTCATTTTTAATTGATTATTCACATTTTTTATTCACTACTATCTTGCGGATTATGCCTGAGATTTTACCAGCTCCCCTTCAGAAATTAGTTCAGCTCCCCTTAGGCATCTTTGAGAATATCAGAGCAGAAGCAGAAGATTATTTTAGAAAATTTTACTTTATAAAGAAGGGATAGTTGGAGAAGGAATTTTTTAATAGGGAATAGAAATATTAGGCTATGAAGAAAAGGGAGGCATGATGAGTTTTTTTGGGGAAAAAAAAAGAAAATGTGGAAAAACTTGTAAAATTGTGCAAGTCTCATGCTTCTTTCCCCTCCAAATTTGATGGACATTTTCAAATGCTCTGGGAGTACACCCAGTTCTGGAATAAGCTGTCAGTACAAAAACACATTTTAAATGGTGTAAGTGGGGAAAAAAGATAATACCCCATATGATGAAGGACATCTGCATATGGCCCTAAGGATTGATAGTAATGACAGTGGGTTTAAAGTGCTGTCTTTTCTCATTAATGCAAGTGTTTGGAGCTACATAAACAAGTAAACCTCTGTGCTTCAGCTGCAGGACAATCATTTGAACTATGCTAGAAGAAAAAACACTGTATTGACTTAGCTGTTTTCTTTGAAACCACTCTTTTACATTTTCAATCAATAAATGTAATCCCATTTTTTCCTCGATCACTTAATCTCTCTCTGGGTCAGACTAATAAATTCATAACTGCTTCTACCCTGTAGTCAGACTGGTAAATTTATAATTGCTTTTATGATGCTTGACTACAGCTATCTCCTGAGAGCATCCTGGTTTCTGCTGGTTTCATGAGCTTCTTTGACCTAGTGTCATAAAAAGTATGGCTTTTCTGGCAATCAATACCTATGTTTCTCTTTTCAGAACAACATAACCACAGCATTAAAGTTATTGTCACAGTATAATTAGTGTTATGTGACTTGTTTTTTTTTTTTCATCTTTGAATATTAGGTGTTTTCAGGTATCTGGATATCTATCTGGGAAAACAAACACTTAAGGACATTTTGAAGTATCAAAATTAATAATATTAATAGTGATTGTCATAAATGTTTTCCTGAATGTCTGGAAAGAATTTATCTCAAATTAAAAACCTTGCTTTATTTATTGTTGACATTGCCACAAATAACATTTTCCCCTATTGAATATAGCTAATATCCTAATTTTTGTCTGCCAGGGATGAAGTCTTTCTACACATAAATCTCATCTCCACTAATATTAGGACTTTTCTTCTTACAGAATGATAATGTCTGGGTTTGATGTCTTTTATCCATTTCCCTAAGCATCCAAGTTACTGTCTCCAAACATTACTGTCCTCCACCTGAGCTTACAAAAGACAGTTGAATCTGATAGGTCTGGTCAGAAATAGCTCACGTGAAGGGATTAGGCCTTCATTCCCTACACAGTAACACAAAACTCAGAGTGCCTGTATTTTAGTCATTGAGTGTATTCTCATTCTTCCTTTTCAGATTCATTTCTTGAGTGCTGCTTCTATTTCTGTAGTCTTACAATATATTCTTACCCTTTCCACCATGAATTTCCACCATCAGCCAATTTTGTTTCTCCTAGATTTAGAATAACTTCTAGATTGTATTACACCTCTCAATTTCTTATAACAAACCAATTGTATACAGCATCATGTCAAAGAATCCCTTATGTTTTTTCAGAATTGTAGGCAGTTCATTCCTACCTGATCTTAATTTCGTTCTATTTCATCAGTTAAAATGCCTCTTTTGTCCCGCCCTCAAGCCCCCCTTAATATGTTGCATTTTATTTTGTTTCCCCTTGTTTTAACATAATAAGCTTAATGTGTTGCCCTTCAAGACAATAGACCTCACAATATCTCAGGTCTTATTTGAAAACAAAATGGCATTTGAAATCTTCTCTAGCACACCAGACTGACAGAAACAGAGATTTTCAGCCTTTGTTTCTTACGGCCCATTCAAATGAGTAATTTCATGCAATGGCATGCAACCTCACAGCAAAGCAAAGACAGGACAGCCCAGCACCCTGTTTTTACTAGCTAGCTCTTTACTGTTGTTGAAGGTGGTTGAACATCTTCCAATAAACATTAATTTAAGAGGGGCTTATGCTAAAGTCAAGCTTTTTTTCTTTTAATGTCATATTTTCCCATTAAAATGAAAACATGAACATTGAATTTTTCATCTCTCTCTTTCTTGCATCATGTTTTCCCACTAAACTACTAGAAAAACAGACAAACAAAGAAGAGGACAGAAATGGGTGTGGAAAACAAAACAGCTTCTGCAAATCACAACTGAAAACTTTTGGCTGCGTAAGCAACCATTTTCCAGACCTGTGGAATAAAAGAGCTGAATATTCACAATCATTTTCTATTTTTTTATTAGATCTAAGAGCTTTCTCTGGACCTTAGGCAATAAAGAGGCATACTTTATAATCCACTATATTAGTTAATTCTCATTTGCTTATAAACAGTTTAATTTATAATAAGGCGTATCCCTCAGCCTTTCTAAATGCAAATAATATTTTTTATATAAGAAAAGCTCGTGGTGCAGTCAAAATGGCCTGAAAGACAGACCAGGTATGATTATAAATTTACTCCATTTTCACTGGAAATGGTTAATGTCTGGAAAGTCAAGAACAGATTTTGTCAAGAAAATCAGTCCATTCCTAGGTCTGTGACAAAGATATATATTTCCATTTTATAAAAAAATCTTTTTTGACTAAATGGCATGTGACCTTGGAAAGAGATTTAGAAGAAAAATGTGGTAAAACCAAACCAAGCTGGTAATTGGAGGGCACTGCAACTGTGTCCTGATGTCACGGTTTCAGCTGGGATAGCGTTGGCTTTTCCTTACTAGCAGCTGATACAATGCTATGGTATTGGATTTGGGATCGGAAATATTGTTGATAGCACACTGGTATTTTTAGTTGTTGCTAGGCAGTTAATGCCTTTATTGCTCCTCGTTTCACCCCACTAGCGAGCAGGCTGGGAGGGCACAAGAAGCTGGGAGGGGACACAGCCAGGACAACTGACCCCAAATTGACCAAAGGGATATACCATGCCACATGACATCACACTCCATATATAAATCTGGGAGAATAAGAGGGAAGTTGGGGACATTTATAGTTATGGTGTTCGCCTTCCCAAGTAGCTGTTAATGTGTGAGGGAGCCCTGCTTTCCTGTAGATGGCTGAACACCTGCCGGCCCATGGGAAGCAGGGAATGAATTCCTTGTTTTACTCTGCTTGTGTGTGGGGCTTATGCTTTACTTATTAAACTGTGTTTATCTCAACCCATGAGTTTTTTCTCACTTTTAATCTTTCTATTCTCTCCCCATCCAATCTGGAGAGAGTAAGCATGAGGCTTCATGGTCCTAGCTGCCTAGTTAAACCACGACACCTGAAAAGTGGAGAAGGGCAGCGAGTTCTCCGAGTCAGCTGCTGGCCTGGAAGGAGATAATGATGTCAGTGAGATATGCTGCCTTAAACCAATAAGCTGTCCTGAGAACTAGGGCAAATTAGCCCATGGTCAGCACTGTTCTTACTCCTCTACCCGTTGGGTAGCTGCACCTGCAGAACATTGTCCTGCGGAGTACAGATGTACTACTTAACTTGCAGCTGTCTTGGAAATGCTAACACAATGTTTTTCTGGACTGTATAGGGATATGTCAACCTACCTTTAGATCTGTCCCCCTTTTTAAACATAGATATATAGAGAGCCATCTCACTTGAATCCCAGAACCTTGATGTAATACTATAACTCTCGTAAGTCCTAGTTTGCTTGAAATTTTACATACATTTCTGATTCCTAACATTCTTCTCAGCAAGTGTATCAGTTGAAAAATGATTGTTAAAGCAGAAAGACATGGGCCAAAAGATACAGATTTTGTAGCTCAGTTGAAGTATTTCAACCAACTATGTGTTCTTCCTGACAAACACACACTTCTTGAGAATATTTGTACCTTTTCTTAAATTATATGTTTTGGCTAAGAAGGAGAATGCATTTGTGTTTGGAAATCAGAATATATCTGACACAAGGAGCAGAAACTTCCAGTTATTCCTTGCTTTTCTTAAGGATCCAGTCTCTGTTCCTTAACACAACCATGATAAGATCAAATGAGCTAAATAAATTTATAAAGATATATTTACAGAACTGTCTACCAACTACTATATCTGACTATATCTGCAGTTTCTAGAAATAACTCAATCTCAATAAGCAATGTGAAACTCTACAACTACAAAACTGTGAAAGCGGTTGTTATATGTGATAATGGAGGTACTCTGCCAGGTTCCTGGAAAGGTTTCACATTGTCCAGGCTGCTCTGCAAGTATCCTCAGCCAGGAAGTCATTGTCCACTGTTGCATATGGCCTGTCAGTAATCGTCATTTTGTGATCTCCCCCTTGGCTTACAGATTGCTATAATGAGGGACTGAGGATGCACACGTGATTTCTCTTCTGCAGCCAGTCTTCTTCACAAGGCAAAAGGACTCTAAGGAGGTTCTGGGGTAGCTACTGAATGCCCCTACAGTTACCTTTCTTTTTTTTTTTTTTTTGTGGATCTGTATATTCACTCCTTCAGTGTCCCAGGCTCTTCCAAAGAAAGAATCTAGGGTGTTTTACCTATCTACTTTTTCTAATTGCTAAGTTGCAGCAGCTCCATATCCTGTAGTTTGGTGTAATTGTGTGTGATCCTGGTCTTGTCCCTTGCCACTTACAAATCCAGCTTGCACTTCTGTTGTGGTGCTCTCCTCAAGGCATCAGACTCTTACTGATTGACCCTATTCATGTGTCTGGATTCATTCTACCCTCCACAGGAAAAAAACTCTGTAAATGAAAACAGTGTTTCTTGGGAAGAAGAAGAGTAGACAAGAAAGTGACAGCTATCTAGGACAGTACATTCAAAAAAGTCTGACATAATGGCACAAAAAGAAAACACTCTTTTTGCTTTTCTCCCTAGTCACCTGTACATTTTCCATACAATTAAAATGCTTTGTACTCTCTCCCACTAGCATGGCATAAAATGGAGTACAGGTCTAAGAGATGGAGTTATTTAAAACCACTGAGCTTGAAAGTTCGGCTTGTTCTTGTCTTTTTTGAAAAACTATATTTTTCAAGAAAGATGGAGAATGTTCCATTCTTACAATAAAGACAGGAGTCAAGAGGAGTATCTGTTTCCATCCGCTGAGCTTTCCTTGTCTGATGAAGAAGCATGAGCCACAGCGTGTATGAACGAATTCAGAAAGATAAACTATTCTTCATTCTTTTATAATAGACGATCCTCTGGCTTTAGCATATGGCCAGGATATCACACTGAACAACAGTTTCTTATTATAGATTAGGAACAGCACTGAGCCAACTGCAGTTTCAAATCCATCTGCCTATACAAAAATAGTTTCTCACTGGGATCGTCCTTCTAATGCTGAATTATTTCTGCCCACAACCCCCTTTTCCCCAAATTACTTAGAAAACAATGCACTTCTTTAAAAACATAATTAAATGTAACAGAGGGCTCCCCCTACCCACTGTCCCTACAGCAGCCTTGCATTAAGCATGAGGTCCACAGCCCTCTCAGATTCTGTTGGGATAACTTTATAATGCGTATTGCTATTCTGTTGATTCAGTATTCTGTTAATATCCATATGCAGTCTTTATCCTGCAATCAAATTTGTAAGAGCAGACTGTAGTATCTATGCAGAACCCCTCCGTAGTCTGCACATTCTGCATCTTTGCAAAGATCTGCAGCCTTGCCTAGATCTGCATCCACTGGGCCATTTCCTAGTTTTCCGTTGTTCCCTGTCCAAGATTTCTGCTTTTAAGTAAAGCAAATAAAACAACTTTGTGCTAGTTTTTTCTTGGGGCTGTTTTTTCCCCCCAATCTGACTGCTTTTTCCTCCTTCATATTTTACTGCCTATTATTTTCCCCAGCTTCCCTGTTATTCTTCCCAGCCAGCTGATTTTCTTACTCAACATTCTTTTTTGCATAATAATAAAAAAAAATAAAACCACCCTCTTTTCAATCTTATTTAATCCTTATCAGCTCAAAACTAACTACATTTGCATCCAACAGAAACAGGTCGGCTTCTGCAATTTGAAATGGTCCTTCCCCAAACTGCCTGATGAAAATATTACCTGTAGTTGAATGATGAGGGTGTGGGATTAGGCAGCTTAACATGAGTGCTTTCTCTGTTGCATTTTGAATCCAACAGTGCAGGTCAGGCACTGCGCTGCAGCATCTTCCCAAAACTCACAGGGGTCCAGCTCTCATCTCTCTTGTCTAAGCTGTGTATTGTTTTAACTCCTCCACTATGAGGTTGCTCTAATGAAAAAATGGGGATGGCAGATTGGAGAATCAAGTCTATATTTATCGTATTTTTGCAAAACCATATATTTTTCTAACTCAGTTCAAACAAAGCATTCAGAATTGTTTCTAGCTCTTCTACCAAATTATTCTCTTCAATTTAGAGCCTGCTGCTGAAGTACAGAAGCAGGATACTTTGTATACAGCTCAGCCACCTCTGTGATTCTCCAGCATTTTAGTGAAATGCCTATGGTACCTCACTCCCAGCCTTTCAGACAGGCAAAAGTGGAGCTGTGTGAGCTGAAGTGGCTGTGTGAAGTTTCTTACTCATAAGGAAATAGTGAGAAATTGAGACGGAAATCAAATACTACATTAAGAGGTTAACAGCCCACGTAAATCACAGCTGATCATCACCCTTTTACTCATGAGTATCTATTAAAAAATCCTCGGACATTCAAAAAATAAGTCAGAGATGGATCAGAGTCTCAGAGTGCTTTTTGGTAATTAAATCATTGTCTAGATAGACATTGCAGATACATCAAAGGAGGATGTGATTTATGTTTTCCATTAGCTGTTGAAATGGTTCTTGGTCACTGACAGGAAAACTTGTGAGAGTAAATAAAGGTAAATTGCTGTAGACTGTATTCCACTGTAATAGTGATTTACTTAAGGTTAAATTCTGCTGTTGTGCCAGGAGCTATATAAAACCTCAAAGCTGATCATGCTGACATTTCTTCAGGCAGAGGGTGGCTTCTGGACACCAAGGTTGTAGTGCATGTGCCCTATGTTGCTTCTCGCAAGAAAGATACAAGCAATACACGGCTTCAGAAAGAAGTCTGGAAGATGGAGAATTTGATCTATGTTCTTCCCTACTGAATATACTCAGGCCTTTCTGAATCAGCTACATTCAACAAGGTCCACAGTCTTTTTCAGCTGTAGATAGATTCACTAATCCAAAGACAGTCAACTTTACCAAATACAATTACAGTAGCAACTATAAGTCCTTCAGAACATTCTGCATTCTGGCTTTTCTTTTTATTTCTTTTTTGATTTTTTTTTCTTTTTTTTTTTTTTTAAATCTAGGGCTTTTAATTTGGCCCTAGATTAACAAAGCCCTTAACAAAGGGCTTAACAAAGGCCTCAGCTAAGGCTTTGGAAATTACATTTTGATGAAAAATATTAACTAAAATAATTATTAAATTTTACATTTTCTCCATGTCGGGAACATGTCTGGAGACATTTGACAAAGTATCATGCAAAGCACAAGACAATGAGTGTTGTAGAGGAGTTACTACCTTCTCTGGAGTGGTTCTCCATTCAAATTTAATGTGTTGGTCTCAGCCTTTCTTACCTTGGCCTAAGTAATTAGCAGACATTTTACAAAGAGATAGCTCCTCTGAGACTGGAAGACATTTTTCTCTGTCTCCTACCCCTCTCTGTAAGAACTGCAATGTCAAGGGTTCATGGTGATTACCCAGATGTAAACTACACTCAAAAAAAAAAAAAGTAACAAAGAAAAATGTCCCAGGCTTCCCACTTTCCTATCAAAACAGATGAAAACATCATAATTTTAGCCTCACTTCCTAAAGAAATGAGAATAAACAATCATATGGCCTGTGTGCTGTATGTCAGGCCATCCTTTCTCCTAGTAACTGCAGTTACCTATGTTACAGAAAACTGATTTAGGAGAAAAGATCACAGAGATATTTTATTCCTACAAATGTGAGAAAATAGGCAGTCCTTTCATTAGTGTGGGTGATGTTCAATGCGTCAGTATTGAGACATACATTACTTAATGTATTTACAGTGAGAAGTTATATAACATAAAGAGTGGACTGGAGAAATTTGACACTGAGAACCTTCCACAGTTAAATCAGCTGAAAATGCACATAGATATGAATGTGCTGGGCAATTAGCAGATTTAACTCAAGAAGAAAGGTAGGTAGATGGATGCAGCAAGGAAGAGATCTGGACCCTCGGCATGCAGGTGGTTAGCTGTACAGCCACTGGATTCAGCTGGGCTTTCAGGAGGCTTCAATCCAATGATTTATTGAGTGCTGTAGTCTTCTACGCTGCACTTAGAGAGTTTTAAAAGAAAGCTTAGGGGAGCCATATGCTTAGGATAAACAAGGCAAAATGAAGCGACAATAGGTAAAAAAGTTCTTACCTCAAAACTTGTTGGCATAGACCCTCCTATATTTCACAGAGTCACAGAACGATTGAAGTCAAAAGTCACCTCTACAGCTCATGTGGTCCAAACCCCCTGCTCAAGCTGAGCCACCTATAGCAAGCTGCCCAAGACCATGTCCAGACAGGTTTTGAATATTTTCAAGGATAGAGACTCCACAACCTTTCTGGGAAACCTGTTCCAGTGTGTGAACTAGAGGAGTTACTTTTTTGTTTATGTTTATATATATATATATATTTTAAATATATCCAAGTTTTCTCCACAATGATGATATACAGAGGTTTGTGTCTTGTTTTTAATAATTCAGAGTACACAGACTTATACTCTACAAATCCAGTTTACCCTGGCTGGCATTATTACAACCATTTTGTAACAGCTTTTCAGTGTTTTCTGTCAAATTTACCCAATTATATACTCTTTGCCACATATCTAGCCAACTAGTAATTTTTTAGACACTCATCTTTTTCCTTTTTGATTAAACCCAGCCATTAATGAAAGATTTGTCAGAATAAACAGTGAACAATTACTGATCTGGACAAAAACTAACAATGACATTTCTGAAACAGCTAGAATAAAGTACAGGGGAACTGTAAATGTCAGTCTGCTGCAAAATAAAGATAATTACATCCAGCAAGATATGTACTCTTGCCCGTTTGTTTTAATGGGAGGTTTGAAAGAGAGCAAAGCATATGCTTTTCATCTAGGTTCTTACAAAAAAATTCCCTGTATGCTTTCTTTCCTTCATTTTCCTTCTTTTGGTGGACTTTCTGAGCATGAGGCAGCTCCTCCTCTGCCTCACTGACTGCAGTGCTGGCACTGCGTGAGGGGAGCCCTCCACTCCAGCATCTTCCCAGCCTGAGTCCAGCTCTGTTTTGTCTTTCTCTTCTTCTTTGTGTCTCTAAGCATTTATAACACCTCTTACTCCTGGGGCTATCTACATGTTCTGGTTGCTTGGAAACCATTTTTGAATGGCTACATAGGATTTAGGAAAACATGTCTTTGATAATTCTCCCATCCCCTTTCTCGTAGTGGAGTACTCTTTTAAGTACTACAAGTAATTCTTTTAACGTTCATTTTCATTATCTTTAATGTGGTTATTAGGTTGTTCTCTGTTCTTACAAATACCACACTTACTTAGTTTTTTTTACTTTCCTTTTCTTTCATCTTTATCCTCCAATTTTAGTACCACAACTCTGTAATGTCCTTCTAATGCAATGTAACTGAAAAAGTCATCACAGCCAGAGCCCTGGAAGCAGGCTTTGTCTGGAGGTACAATGTAAAAAAATCACAAAAAGGTTCTGCTCCTGAAAATGTCACGAGAGTGTAAATAAGACCCGATTCCTTCATCTGTGTTAACTTGATTCTGCTGTTGAATGAGGAGGAACTGCAGGACCCTCACCGGCTCTCCTGTTGCTAGGAAAGAAGGAACATGATGAGGTCTTACCTGATTAACACCTGTTTGTAGAAAGATCAAAGGCTAAAATAGGTAGCAGACCCATTGCAAGAGCTAAAATGAGAGCAGAAAAAGGCTCTTTGTCCTTCCTGTGACTTAACTGGGCAAAGTATAATACACCAATTATCTTTCTAGCTACAGTTTGCTTTTTATGAACGACAGATGTTTTCTATGTATTGTTGAACAACAGATGTTTCCTATGTATTGTTTATCAATATTCTGATATGGAATAAACATATGTATAGCATAGGATCTTGTAATATAACTTATTAAATCCATAGACAGAATTAATATTTTCAAAAGGACAACACACTTATTTCATTCTTTGTGACTCTTTGTGATTATTGAATCTGTACCCACATTACCTATAATTCTCTGGGTCAAATATAAAATTCTGAATATTCTTTTACTCTAATAGTATGTTTCTGAGTCTTAGGGACATTCTAGTTGATTCTCAAAAACATTTTTTTAAAATAATCAAATAAATCACTGCAGCTGACTGTCTATTTCCATTTGACTATCATGTCTTAAGTAACTTGGATCACAGTAAACCGGTTGATAGTTGAATGGACAACTATACATTTAAAATGGCGGTGGAAATGGTTCTGGTTAATATCAAGATTAGTGACTATCACTGGTTCTGTTGAAGGAATCCCATCTTCATTTGTCACTTGTGCTCCTTCCTTATCATCCTAGCCTGGAGCCTGACCTTTCCCTGCATCCTGGCACAGATCATTCCACACTACAGAGTTAGAAGTGCTGAAGGGTCTGTAGACACACAGACCCTTGTGGTTGTACTGTGTGTTAGTGCAAGCCAGGGTTAGAAATCCCTCTCTTTAATGAACACCAAATTAGAGCAATAAAGTTAATTATTTTTCTTACAGGTATTTTATACTACTCCAGAAACAAAACTGCTGTGCCAGCTGAAGCTTCAAGATGCTCAGAAGTCAGCTTTAGACCACTTAAAAAATTTAGTTTGAATATTGAAGCTGTTGGTGCTGACACCAGAAGTGTGTTTGAAAATGTTCAGTGTAACTACAGAGACCATATCCCCACCTGGAGGCAGCTATGGCTTCAAGTGAAGACACAATGCAATCACAAAGGGTCTCCCAGAATTCACTTATGCCACCACGTTTTCCATCCTGCAAGCTCTACTTCCATAACCTACAAGAAAATCAGAGAGAATATGACTCTTCTATCCTCCACTGGGAAGTCATCTATGTCTTGCACTGCAGCTGAAGAGCAGGGAACAGATTAGACCTTGATATAGAAGGAATGTCCTTCACCCTGCTATCTGAACATTTAAATCTTGGAAGCTCTGAAGAGTCCTTATTTCTACCACTCTTCAAGTAATTTTATTGTTGCATCATACCCCTATCTTGATAGTGATGCTTTTAAAGTTAGATATACAATAATAGTCGAGGTTTGCTAAGCAGCATAAATTCAGCCTTTTAAATTTGTACATAGACATCAGTCTAGAAGTGGTGAGCTTTTCAACAGATCTGAGAAGATTCTACGGTCACTGTCTTGTTTTGACCTAGTCCTAAGATCCTCTCACTTTGTCTGGCAACATTTTTAAAAGCAGCTGAATGCTGTATATCAGTGTCCCACATGCTGAGGTAGGAGGGAGAGGGGGGAAGAACCATTTATTTTGCTGCTTTTATTCCCATGAGAACGACTAATCACGTGGGAGTAGAACAACAAGTTCTGCTAGGCACACAGAATCTGCTTATGAGACACCTCTGCATACTCTCGAGGTTTCATTAGCTTTAAGTGGATTTTTTCCACTCCTCCAGATCATTGTTATTTCAAAACCAAATTTATTCAAACTAGGGAAAGACACATCTCCTCAAGTATGCCAACTTCAAACTCAAGAACAAAATGTACTGTATGTATTTTTTTAAACAGTTCAATGATTAAAATATGCATCACTTACAAGAATGGGTTTATGGTATACTCTTCTTCTTCATGCTGTAGGGAATGCTAATAATTAGTACGATTTCTGTCATTCTTCTAAGATACTGCTGAACCTGAAATTATTATGGAGAAATAATTTTTCTATACTGACAGTCTTGCAAAAATAACCAGTTCTGTGTTTGCTAGACAATCATCTAGAAAGAGAGTAACACAATAGCTACACCCAATGGCAACTTCATTAACTGCTATTTTTATGAAGAAAACTGCTAGGATTTTCTTACTAGGGCCGTAACAATCAAGGTCAAACATAAACACTTAGGCCAGTTGTAACAGTTGCTTTTCCACGAAGGTAATTAATTTCTAAGTGGTTTTCCACAGAGTAATCTTTCAGTTTCATAATCCAAATCTTCCCTGCAATTTATCTTTTAATGCACAGCAGAGTTCTTTTGACTGGTTTATTATTTTCTCCAAGTATTGCGCTTGGCCTAGCATAAAGAATTGAGACATATATTCTTCTCCTTACTGACTTCTCAGGTTTGATATTTTTATTTCTTAGCATTGACGAAAGTACCTTTCAGATTATGAAGCACAGGAGGTGCTGCCATGTCATGTTCTAGATTTGCAAAGAAAAGTGAAGGTGATGCCCTGAGATGGATAAGAGCCATCTCCAGTTCTGTAGGACTTCATGTTAGCCTCTGAGGCCATAGGTGCCAATAAACTAATAAAGAAGGGGGAGGGGAAAATATTTTTTACCCAATTTTTGGCTTATGAATGTTAGTTAACCAGCATTTTTTCTCATTGAGAAGTTAGAAAATTTTGATGGAAGTCTAAAGTTTCCATTTTACTTTATGGAGATTGAAAAACTGTCTGCCATATTTGCTCCACAGCTATGGGATTATACCTTGAACATAACTACATTTGGGAGCTTTGCTAATAATTGGATGAGGCAAAGAAAAACTAAATACAGGGAAGAAAAAGAAAATCATATTCTGAAGTTTTTAAGTCTACAGTGCCTGGGAAATAATTCTGAAATCCCAAATTGGATGTCAAGGTGAGAACTGAGAAATAGGAAGAAATAAAGCAATGGACTTGCAATCAGTGCTTCTGGTGAAAAGTGGAGGCCTTCATTTTGTGGCTTTTTTGTTTTGTGTCTGCACCATGGCTGATTTAAATTGGATGGATTAATTTTCACCTCAGAAAAAGTGGCAAAATCTCAATTTTTGATTAAGTTTCATTACTGTGAATTTAGGAGGAATTCCTATACAAATTAATAAATGAAGGGAGAGAATTTACAGATTTTTCTGTATGGTACCTGAACTTGAATTTTTATGGCGTATAGATGTATTTTCCAGTGACATTCCCCACTGGTGTAAGAAAAAAGTGACTGCTTCCAGTTTCCTGATGCCCTGTTGCATGCCATGTTGCTTATATTTTCACAAAAAACAACCGTGATGTTTCTTCTAGACATATAAGAAGAATTGATCGTCCTCTGGAGGAGCAAAGACTACAAGATTCTAAAAAATACAAATGCAGACAAGGTGCAAGGGGATCTTTGGTATGGGATCAGTGAAGAAAGAGGAGGGGAGAGCCATCTGCCTCCATTGGAACAAACTCCTATCTCCAGCACAAGGTCCAAATTTGAGTACTGCCTTCACAGTATAGACATCACCCAAAACTCACAAATTACTGTCCTACCGCTTTTCAACATTAGCAGGAAGGGAATAAAAACTACAAAAGCCAATTTGCTTCTCCCGTTGCACCACTTTAGGAAGAGCCCAGTGAGATGCTGAAAAAAACCAATATGAAACAGAAACAATGAACACAAGTCATCACTCAAATACACCAGTATGTTTCATGAGCTTCACCTGAATAGACTTAGAGGGGCAGCAAAGAATCTCATACAAATCATGTGGGTCTTTTTTTTCCTCTGAATATCTAACTTTCACCGTTGCCTATGGAAACAGGATGCCCTCACTGATACAAGACATTCACTCAACTCTGCCTTGCAGGGGAACTTTCCACACCCAACCTATTACTTTTGTGCAAAGGCTGGGACTGCTCTTCACTATCACATCTGGGAATTCAACGCAGCCGAAAATTCATCAGGTGGAAAACTAAAGTCCAAAGTTAATTGCTTATTAGCAAAAATGTTTTTAGTGAGAACCTTGTAGATTGTATTATCCAACCATGTGTAAGAGCCTCCCAGATCGTATTTCTCAATCAAAGTTCTGCTAAAACTAGTTATGCTGATTTCAATTTGCTTTAAGGACAGGTAAAGTTTTATGGAAGGATGCCAGTATATCTATTGCTGGAATATATGCATTAAAGCATCCAATGACAGACAAAAAATGCAGCTGGAAGATCCCAAATACAAAAGGGTGTCATCAGAAATCCCTGATGGAACATGGAAACCACAGAGCAAACAGTGTTTTAATTTGCCTGAATACAGCAAAACACTTAATTACACAGAAAAATCCCTGCAAAGGCAGGTTTATCCTTGGACTTTATCACCAGGGTTAGCAGAAACCTTGACAAGAGTGGCTGCTCCTCACACACCAATGTCACTTGTGCTGAGCACATGTGTGTTCCTCACATGAGGAAAAGGTCTTCTTAAAAGTGTTTGTCATTTATGAAGAAAAATGGAAAGAGGCTCTGATGGGACTGATAATGCCTCTATGCTTCTGTCTTAAAGTAGTCAGGTATTACCCTGTCACTGACCTGGCAAGCACAAATTGGCTTCAGGCTCTTTTAGATCCTCAATACTGGAACTCATGGAGGAGAAAAAATAATAATAATTTAAAAAAAAATAAAAGCATCTTTTAAAGGGGAAGTGGCAGAATTTTCATTTAAGCTCAGCCATCCAAGATGATACTTATCTTCCCAATAAAGATGCTGATGCTTAAACAGCAAAACGACTTCAACATCCAAAAGAACAGAAAGGACTCTGAGCTCACCATGTCAAGGTTTCCCAGCAAAGACATGGCAGTGATAAGTCTGTGTCATTGGCCTTTTCCTGATGGAATAAAATAACCCACAGAAATACTGCATTTAGGGAATTAAGTCTGACAAATCAAAATGCCCTATTCTTGCGCTTAGTGAAGACAAGGGCAGACTTACCACTGACTCTGGGACAGGAATTTTCTGACTCATCAGCCACAAATATCAGTTTATATACGCAGCTGTGGCACAGGGACTGTGACTAGCCTGTCTGCTGACTCAGGAAACGAAGCAGCAACATGAGCAAATGGCAGTCCATGGACATGGCCTGGTTTTATCACTTTTTTGGCCTTTACATCCTTGCCCACCTCCAGGTTCATTCTAGAAATCAACAACACCTCATTTCATTTTGGGTTTCGAAGCCTTCCTATTTAAAGTGTAAAGGTCTTCAGGACTTTGTACCCTTTTCACTGACACCTGCCCAACACATTTGAGGAGTTATGGCCAGGCTGTTGTGCCTAGGTAGGGAAGCACAGGACTCGGGGCACACCACATGTGCCCTGCCCACACCGGCCAGCCACATCCCAAGACCAAAGACTTTCTCTTGAGTCACACCAATCTAGGGGGCTTGAAAAAACACATGAAGTGACAGTTTCATCCCCTGAATATCTGAAAATTTACAGGTGGGCTTTACACAGCGAGGATCACAACAGACAGCGGCAAAGTTGGAAAGGATGTAAAAGAACAGAAATTAAAAACGTGGAAGATACTGAGGTGGGCTTGGAGCTGTACGTCCGCTGTGGGAAGGAAGTGTTTGGGAGAGCTTACAAGCCCGCATGTACAGGAGTTTTTTTCCCCAACATATAACATAGGCTGATTTTGCAGTGCTCCTCACTCAAGGGTAAATTAACATTTCCTTGGTAAAAAATGTAGAGGGTTCACATTTAGCCACTTCATTCATTCACTTAAAAGGGTAATTAATTCACAGATACCACCACTTCCTTCAGGCTACTTTTTAGCATGAAACTAATATTTCTGGTGCAGTCAAATAAGCAAAATCATTTCTCTGAACAGCTTTATTTTTAAGGTGGTGGTGGGGAAATTGGCAAAGACCTGAGTCAGCCCCACACATCCCTGCTGGCTGTTCGGTCAGCCTCATTTCGTTATTTGCGTTCGTGCCTGGCTGCTGCAGGACGTATCGCCTCGCTTTGCCTGGGAAGCGAGCAAGCACTCACAAATTATTACTCACAGGCTGCAGCTCCTGGCAAAGTCACCTTCATGCCACAGAACTCACAGGTAGGGAACACTGCACGGTGACTGCAGTTTAAGAGGAAACTCCCCAAAACCGCTTGCCACAACTCCTGCAATAACCCAGTGATGTCTTCAAGGTAAGATCCTACTCAGGCATAAGTGGTTCATGAACTGTGCCCTGCTGCTTTTAAGGATGAGAAGGACCTTTACAGCCTTGAGATTTGATTTTGTGCCTATCACAGAATGTGACAAAATGCCACTTTCTCCCTAAGTGAGGCTACTTTCTTCCTATGCTCCTCCTACAATCAAGGGACAAGGAGGCTATTTGTTTCTTTCTGCAGACTCTTTCTCTACCTGAGTCATTCAGTCTCCTCTGATTAAAATGAGAGCCTAGTGAGATCAGCCCCACAAAGATAATAGCCTTTGCAAAGACTTCTTACACATGCTTTGATGACTATTACTGAGCTCAACAACTCACTGAACTGGACACTCCGTTCAGAAAGGCATCTGTTCTTGAATTAAAGGCACTACAGATAAGACCATCTGAGGTCTCTGTCTCAGCCAGTCACCCTCACTTTGCTTTCTAGTCCCTGTAGGAAAACTGACATACAAAATACGTTGGGAAAATGGTACTCTGCAGTGCCTGCAATTTAAGGGACCACTTTCAGAGGTTCAGATGAAATGAGTCCACCTCAAACAATTCTGAATATATCACTGCTTCACTGTTTTCATCACCCCTTAAATTTTATTTTCTTTTTTATGTAGTAGGGTTTTTTTCTGGACAGCCAGAGAATCATAAGCAAATAAAATCTCATCTTTGATTAAAAGAGAGAGTCAGAGAGGTTTCTAGCCTGTGTATCTGTGTAGAGATGCTCGTAAACATGATAATCGTGTCCTAGAGTGTCATAAATGTGAAAGTAAATTAAAAATGCCAATACACTTTAAAAATAAATCCCATGATTTGCAAGCTTTCCAAATCTTTGAGCACTTAAGGTTGCCAACACTGTAAATAAACATTTCTGTCCCAAAATGAAAGACAAATTTTATAATTTTAATGCAGAATGATGAAAAAGATAAATAGACATGATCTGAAACCTCTATGAAAAAGCTCATAAATAAGTTAAACCATTCAAAAGAAAGGTGTCACATTTGAAATGTCTGTTTACACCATAAAACAATCTTTCAGGTCAAGCCTGCAAGGCAGATTAGGAAAGAATAATAAGATATTTCCACCATCTTCCCTGGTAGAAGGAAAGAAAAATATAAGTCTTCGTCAGCATGTTTTGAAGTACCTCCAGCCTTGCAGTCTGCACATCTGGAAGACAAGAATTCAAGATATGGGGTGCACCTTCAACAAAGTCATCAAGCTAATATCTAGACCAAAATCCTCTTGCAGGCAAGCTCTCTTTGTGGCTGATCATTCCCATTGACAGACTATTTCCAGCCCCACTTCACCTGGACCTCTAGGCTTTCTTTTTCTCAAACCAAACACTAACCCTAACCCAAACCTTCAATGAACCGTGTAAACAGGCTTCTTTCAAACCCCACTTCCACTCCTTATTTCATTTTTACTCTGTCATCTCTGTGCAGACAGGATGTATTGCTTCCATGAAGGAGCTGGAAGAATGTCTAGGGTCACCTCCATATTTCAATTGCCTCATGATAGTCACTTGTCATATATCTGACATTGGTCTCCTCCCTGGTATTTATACTGACATTTTCAGTAGATCTTCTGTCTCCTTCAGTAGTCTTCCTGTGTGAGCTCATCCTCCAAGGTTCAAGTTCCAGGTGGGTAGGACCAGTTCTAGAAGGTCCTTGTTGTTCATCCAGGTGGTCAGAGAATTAGGTGCCTCAGTCAAGGCTTTAAGACAGTGGGACTAGCTTAAAAATACATTTACATAAATATAAATATCACATCCTGAGAAGGCAGGCACAGAGGAAGTGTTTCCAAACCCACACTTGAGTGACTGCCTTTGCATCACTGGTTTGTGTTTTTCCTTCCTCTTTCCTTAGATTATTAAACTGCCTTTATCTCAACTCAAACATTTTTTCACCTTTTCACCTCATATTCCATCCCCCATCCCACTGCAGGGGCAAGTAAACAAGCAGCTGGGTGGTGCTTAGCAGCTGGCCAAGGTCAAACCACCACAACTGGGATAATTTTGAGTAAGGGAAAAACATAGTTCCTTCATGATCTCCAGCTCCAATGATAGCTTTTTTACATTCAAAAGGCCTCAGAAATTGTCAAAAAGTCAAAAACTCTAGTTTGTATCTGTTCATATGCTGCTGTTGAATGCAGGAACGTGACTTCAACTTCTGTGGGAGACAAAGTCTAAAACCCAAAGCATGGATGAGTGCAGAAAATGAATCCAAATATATGAGCAAATGATGTGCATTGTCTGCTTATCACAGGTAAATCTGGGTGCAGAAAGTTGAAGAAACACTTATAAAAGATTTCAATTGTATCACATGGGCCACTGCCTATACTAAATGAGTTGATGGTACAGTAGGGGAACTCTGGTATGACCTCAGAAAAACTGGTTGAGTATCACAGCCACACCATGACAATGACCAGTATTAGTAGATTTCTTCTAATGACTTGTGTGCTGGCACGGTCTTGGTGGTGGGCAGTCCTGCTCTTGGCTTCACCCCAACTTTGTGATGAATACAGGCAGATCACATTCCCTGCTTTTGCTGCTTGCAGCCACAAATGGTGGGCAGGGGTCATAGCCTCGATTGCACACTGCTTTAATGACTTTGCTGAAGTGTCTTGGGCATCAGTAACCTGTCTAAGAACAACTGCCATGCATTTATGGCAGATAACAGAGCCCTAGCTGGAGTTGTTGCTGGCTGAGTGAACCCTGAGGAACTGACAGAGTGGTGGCTGCCATGACAGTGTAGCTGGTGAGGGAAGCCAGACCCCACAAAGGGGACAGGGTGGCAGGGCTTGGGGAAGAAGCCCCAGTGGTCCAGGGATCTTGGGAATGGTGTCGGAGGCACCATGTCCTGCAGGGGGAGAAGATGGCCATGAGGGCTGCAAGGGCTGCAGAGGAGCTGTCACTGGAGACCACCAGGAGTGGTGCAGCCTGGGCCAGGCAGTGCCCCACACCAGGACAGAGGTGACCCATGTTGGGGCCAGTACAAATGGTCAGGGAGAGAGGTGACTTGTCAGGCTCTCTCCATGGCCAGCATGGGGCACGGGGTAATTGGCCAAGCACGCTGGGGTCCCCATGATCGGGCTTGTACCCTGCCTGGCAGCACCAGCAGAGAGGCACCAACCCCATGATGTAACCTGCCTCTGCAATTGCAAGGATGCTTTAATTGTCTGAGTAACAAGAAGAAGAAATGAAAGAAAATGAAGAAATGAAATGTTAAGGTCCATGTACCACAATATCAGTTTTCCTGTAGTGCTGTAAAAAGGATTTTACAGCCAAGCTCTGCTGGAAGGGCACAAAATTTGGGAAGAAGAGCCCTGCACTCTGCTTCATGTTAAAGATGGTGAGGAAGGACAGGATCACATCAGGGCCCATGAAGGGTTTGCTCCACCTTCCATGCGTGGCTCTGGACCAAGAGCTGTGTGATAAAGGTGTGTTTGCATTTTTTTGAGGATTAAATGCAGAGACTCTTTAACGACTTTTACCTCGACTCCCGATAACTAAACTGTGTAATTTACATGGTACTTCATCTGTGGCCACAAATGACCTCGTAGAGCTTTCTGTTCTTTCCTTAACCACCGCTGATGCCATCTCAGTAGATGAGCGCAGCAACAGTAACATCTAGTGGCAAAATAGATGGTGGCTCCACCAGAGCTGAAACCAATCAATAGGATACAAACCAGACACAGAGGTACAGGAACAGAAAGTAGCAACAGAAAACTTATTCTGTAATATTTTTTATTTCAAAATAATCTCATTTTACATGCATATTTAATATATAGAATATGTATATCTTGAATATAAACTATACTTAAATCTTTTGCTTCACATGGCTAACATTGTCATTACTTCAAACACCAACTGACTTAATGACAATATATTTATATCTTATTTAGCACTCTTAGATTTTAAACATGCAAAAACATAACGTCAGAATTTCAAGGAAAATTATATATGTAGTTATGGTTTTGTTAGGTACTCAGGCAGTGAAAAGTATGATGCTTTAAGCATGTGAGAAACATTTGATGTACAAAACAACATTCGAGACTGCTGCAAGTCCAGGAGTGTACTTTGCTTTCTCTCTGCAAGGTTCATAACAATTCAGTATTTTTTTTCTCTTTTTCCATCTGGCGGTAGTCATGTGTTGAGCAAGTCAGACACTCATTATTCAAGACAGACGATTTTATAGTTAAAACATGGATCTAACTTACGGCTCCTCTTCTTTACCATTGTACTGTGAATGTCTGGAATAACCCATGCGATGCTATTGTCATGGTTTTACCCAACTCAGCAGCTAGGACCACCCAGCCACACACTCTCTCCCCCTAGTTGGGATGGAGTGAAAAGTGAGGAAAAAAAAAATGGGTTGAGATAAAGGCAGTTTAATAGGTAAAGCAAAAGCAATGCATGCAAGCAGAGCAAAACAAGGAATTCATTCTCTGCTTCCCATCAGCAAAAGCAGGTGTTCAGCCATCCCCATGAAAGCAGGGCTCCATCATGCATAATGGTTACTTAGGAAGACAAATGCCATAACCCTGAACAGACACACAACCACACACCCTTTCCTTCTTCCACAGCTTTATTGCTGACCATGATGTCACATGGTATGGAGCATCCTTTTTGTCAGCTAGGGTCACCTGTCCTGGCTGTGTCCCCTCACAACTTCTTGTGCACCCTCAGCCTATTCGCTGGTGGGGTGTTGTGAGAAGCAGAAACGGCACTGACTCTGTGTAGGCACCGCTCAGCAATAACTAAAACATCTCTATATTATTAACGGTTATTAATAATGTTTCCAGCACAAATCTAAAACTTAGCCCCATACTAGCTACTATGAAGAAAATCAACTCTATCCCAGCCAAAACCATCACAGCTATGTTTTAGACTTGTGACTGAAACAGAGTCGATAGCACAGGGATGCTTTAGCTGTTGCTAAGCAGAGCTTACACACCGTTAGAGCCTTATCTGTTTCTAACTTTGCCTCCACACCGAGAAGGCTGGTGGTGAGCAAGAGGCTGGGAGAGGACACAGCTGGTACGGCTGACCCAAACTGACCAGAGGAATACCCCACACCATGAAACTTCATGCTTAATAGTAAAAACAAGGGGTAGTCTTTCCAAGATAGCTGCTGTGCAGACAATTGCTGGCCATCAGTCTGTTGGTGGGAGATGGTGATTGCCTTTACAGCACTTGTTTTGTTGTTTTTTGCCTTCTTTCTTTCACTTGTTAAACTGTCTTTATCGTGATCCATGAGTTCTTTCTTGCCTTTGCTCTTTCAATTCTCTCCCACCCTGCTGTGGGAAAGGAGTGAGCGTGCAGCAGGTGTTTGCTTGATTTCTGGTCAGGGTCAACACACCACAGCCAGATATACTTTACTTCATAACGTGTTTTAAATATGCACAATACATTGTGTCCAGAACTATAAAGTGTGATAATTTTCAGCTAGATCCTGGAAAAAAAATAAGGGAAGGACTCTCCTTCGTGAACAGGAAAATGTATCAGTTTAAAATCTGTGAGGCAATATCTGTTATGGATAAATATAGATGAATATATGCAGTTAGACAGAGACAGCCCTTTTCATACCTGTCTCTATATAGTCACACAAAATTAACAGAGTGCTGTTACCATCCTGCCTTCCAGAGGACTCAGATCTCTCCTTGACCATCACAAAATGTACACTGTAAAAATGTTTAAAGACAGAGCTTCTTGGGGTTTCTATACCTTATTTGCAGCTGCATATAGACATAATAGTCTAAATACAGTGTCAGGTAATGCCCTATTCAACAAGTCTGAAGTGATTGCTGAAATAAAATCATCTGCATGCTGTGCACTGACTCCTATTCCATCCAAAGACCCTGAGCTGAAAGATGGCCAACACTTCTGAAAGATGGTTTGGGGAATAGTCTGTAGAGCCTATATCTGGACCAGTTGATGGCCAGATGCCATTTAACTGTCTTTGCACTTTGCAGCAGTTCAGAAGAGATGGGTCTATTTGTCTCCCAGAGCCCTAATCCTTCCAGCTTTTCCCATGCAGTCACAAGGGTTCACAGCTGCACTAAAATATTGCAGCTAGGCACTGGCAGCGGATAACTTTCTTCGAATGAAGCTCCAGCTTGAACTGAGACAATACATCAAAACACCCAAGTTAGATACAGGAAAACCTGATGAATTTGAACATTGCCGTGTTGTGCGCTCATGAGTGAGGCATGTCAAAATTAAGGTAGTTTCTTCTTCCGCAACTTGGAGACCAGGCCTTGACAAGGAAAAAATCTCTACTTCTTATACTAGTTTTGCACTTACACTCTGCTAAGAAACTACACCAGCTGCAGCATGAACTAATATTCAAGCCACATGCACAGATACTAATTTCCCACCACCTCCTCCAAATGCTTCCTGCGACAGGCATCTGGGTTATTGCAAGCTGTACTTCACCAAATGATTTAAAGAAATAGCAGATGGCAAGTGGCAGAGAGTTCCCTGATAGATAATTAGATCCTCCACTACTTCCCCTGTGCCTTACAGCTGCTATTCCCTGGGCTCTCAAAAGTGTTACCAGTGCAGAAGCATCACCACTCTCCCAACAGTCTCTGTTGGGAGAGCCACACTAGGCTCTGAAGTTCTCTTTTGCACAAGTTACTCTATATTCTAAAGGAAATACAGCATCTTTTTTTATATACCAAAAAGGTCCCCTGGACCTTTCTGGTGTCTTGGTTTCTCCACAGACCTGTCCCTGAACACTGCCTTGCCCTTGAATTGATCACTTAGCACCAAAGCTGCCATCCCCCAAAATTATCACAAGAAAAGACAATCTGGACTTGTGTTTCCCCAAGTCCATTTCCTCATCCATGAGATTCCTTCCATGAAGAACTTTTTCCACGGATAAGATGATCCACAACAAAAAGCCACCTTGTCTGTCTGTGCAATACCTGGTTAGAGAAAAACTGTCTTCAGGAGTGAGCAAGTTTTCTCCTGAAATCTGGTATTTATAGGCTATTTACATACAGAAATCCAGTACTTAAATCCTAAGGAGGATACGGAAGGAGTATGTTTACTCCTCTAATAGCAAATCATGCTGCCAACCCTGTAAGTGTCCAGGCTTTTTATGAATGCTGCTTGATACCCTGCACTGATGTGTGTCAAAGACTGTAGAAAAGGGAGAAGAAATATTTCATTTTCTAGCATTTTTTTTTCATTTCCCACAACAACTTACATTGGCTGCCCCTACATCCATCTAGAATGAATTATCCTTTAGAAAGGAATTACAGGTTCTAAAGTGACCAGTCATGATGAGTTAGGATTTATTCTGTGCTATATCAGTCCCCAGGGAACAGGAGGGAACATTTCACTACAGTGAAACTTTATCTTGCATGGAGAAAACAGAGCACAAATTAAAATTAATCTTTGTCAGGTACTGTGTTAAACTTGGAAAGAATGGTGAAAAAACCTGAAGCAGAAATTGTTAACAGATCAGTAAGTATAAGCTTACATTTCTTTCAAGGCTAATTTCTTGTGGAACAGGTGGTAATTTATTTTTTCCATACTCAAACATACAATCTGTATGTGCTCAACAGTCAATGATTCTCCTGAGAATGCATCAGCTTACAAATGAATTGACCGCCTTAACTAAAAACTACATTCATGGCTTATCTTATTTACCCACTTAAGTATGCAAGAGGGCAGAAGAAAGAAGAGAGAATTATTTCCTCCCTAAAACAGCATCACAAAGTTTTCCAGTTCTCTTGACTTGAATCTCTCCAAAGCCAGCTGCCTCGAGGAGCTTCCTATACTCTGCTTCCTATACTTCAGTCTGCACCAACATGTTCATGGAATACAGTTGCGTTTCTAAAGACCCACTTCTATCTTCATTCAGAAGTGATTCGACCAGCAGCACTCCACCGCCTGGGTGAATAAAGAGAAATAAAACACATGCTGAGCTCTGAGAAGATGAGACACTTTGCAGTTGAGTTACTAGGGCAGATCCTAATCTTTAGTTTCTGGAAGAAGCATCCCCTACATTAAGTCATATTTCATTATCACAGAAGGCAACAAAAGAGCAAAAAGATTGGGGCATGACTCTGCTTGGCAAGGTGGGTACTGAAGTTTCAGGGCTGAAAGGGGAGGCTATGTCTGGGATGGAAATTTCCCATTTCCCCCATCTGAAATCCACAGGATTTTAATGATTATGTTTAGAGCCTGGCTCTGTAGGCAGTGTTTTCAGATGTGATGTTAAATGGGATTTTTACTGTGATGTATATACACCTGTCTAACAGCTCAGTGTTACAGCACGTGTCTGATGTTTCTTTCTCCTAGTAGTTATTTAAAAACAAAATATCACAAAACATTTAAGTGTTAATCCTTCTGAGAAAATTGCCTTTTTCAGCGCTCATGTAATTGTCTCAAGAGAAAATACAAACGTTGCTAGAGACATTAGGTAACCACTCTGTTAGGGTTTATTATCCTGAAAAACATAAGCTCAGAAAATATGGCAGCTGAACTTGAGGCACAAAGCCCCCACAGGGTCTCTTCCCTTGGAGAAGGCTGAACCTCAGCAGATGTGTGCAGGCAGCCCTCGGAGCCAGACATGCAGATACAGAGTTCAGGAGAGCAAAGAGACAAAGGCTAACGAGAGGTAAGTGAACTACGTCACCTCCAGCCTGCTGGTGGCTCTCTTAGTGCTCCACAGGAACAAAAACACTGGGAATCATGACTTTGGCATTTACAGCGGTCAAGAGAGCGCTGCAGCAGACTACCCTTCCTTGCTTTGCTCTTTGGACAGTTAGAAAGACGGGAAATGAAAACCAGGGCCACTGAACCAGGTGCCGGGGAAACAGTGATGTCTGGTGGCTCCCATGAATCCTGGCAGCGCTGGGACAGCTTTGTAAGAGGCTGCAGGCAGTCCCTCAAACAAATGGCACTGAATAAAGGCCAGGAGGTAAAAAGCCTGGCACCAGAAGGAAGTAGCAAGCACGACAAGAAAAAATGCCAAACCTGCTAGGCATGCAATAGGATAAGCCACTACTCAAAGAAATGAAACTCTGTAGAGAAAATCATTGAGTGTCCTAATACTCTCTTTTTAACTGAACCCAGACAGTAAAATACTCCCTTTATTGTTGACAAGATTCTGAGATATGTTCTGCTTTCCATTGCTGTACCCGTCATATAACATAGGAGTTATTTTTCTTTTCAGAGCTTGTAAAAGATGACAGTTCAGAGGGTTGTTGAAGAAGTTCTAGTAATGTTCATCTCCTAGGTCACAGACCTGCCAAAAAGGGAAAAAGTCAAAGGCAGCCAGAACATCTCTACCACATTTACCCTTTATTGAGTTCTGGCCAGACATGAATTTCATCAAGTCTTTTCAGTATTTCAGCATTAGTTTAATATGACAAATTGATTTTTATATCCTTATTATATTGTGAAGACCAAAATTGCACCCAGTACTTGAGGTGAGACTGCACCAATGCTGAGTATAGTGGGACAATCACTTCTTTCAGCAGGTTAGCTATACTATGCTTAATACACCCTATGATACAGTTGGCCATTTTGGACACCAGGGAAAATTGTTAAATCATATTGAGTTTACCATCAACCAAAACCCTCAGATCCCTTTCTGCAAGGCTGCACTCAAGCCTCTTGTACCTTAGTCTATAAGTACCTCCAGGTGCAGAATCTGCATTTTGTCCTTGTTAAATTTCATATAACTGGTGATTGCCCAGTACTCTATTCTATCAAGATCTCTCTGTAAGGCCTCTACATCCTTAAGGGAATCAGTGGTATCATTGGCAATCTAATTTAGTATTGTTGGCAAACGATTTGGTAACATGCATGAGAAGGAAGACCCTTCTATCTTCAGTAAGAATACAGTAGAGATTACTTCTTAAATGCATGACATGAATGTGAATTTTGAAAGCACTGTAGATTGTAAGTGAGGAAAATTAAAATTGAAATTGAATAGAGTAGTTTTATGCAAACTCACACACAGGAAAACAGCATCAACAAACATTAAGGAAATTGAAACTACTCTCTGTCTGCCTCGATGATATGCTGTCTGGTAGAGAGTCATTACAACACACTCTGTATTCAATGTCGCTTTCACCTGAAGGAACATAATATTAAAATGTTATCAAACTCAGCCTGCTGCATGGTAAATTTCAGGAGAGAAAAAGATATTTGACAAATTTTGTTCTTTGTATGGTATGACGGGGGAGAAAAAGGCAACTGAAGTTTCACAATCTCCAAAAATGAAAAGTGGGAAGAAATGCCACTACCAAAGGAACCTTCCACATTTGAGGCAGCCAGACAGCAAGCCATCAGCTATCAATCCCTGAGTTTTCAAAACTTCATGCAGACGAATTAAAAAAAAAAATGAGGTGTGCTTCCTTTTAGCAATAATAAAAAATACTTACACATGTAAGAATACAAGCACCAGAGGGATCCATTCTGCACACTCAGTTCTGGACAAGTGCAAGTAGTGAGTAGTTTGGGTTCATTGCTGCTTTATATTCTCCCTACAGTCATCAAACATGGGCAGCTGCACATATGGTCTACATGTTTTCAAATTGTGCTGTAAAATCCTTTCTACCCACCTGTTGAGGCATTTATCTGTAACTGATCATCTGTGATTTTAGTTTATACCCCTGGGCTCTGTGGTGTCATCCTGTGCTTGTGTTTCAGGAGCCTTGGACAAAATTGGAGCCGCAGGGTTTAGAAGCACTCAGGATGTGACTTCCTGGTATCTTATGTTTCATTAGAAAAACTAGTTAAGCATTTGCCTCTGTTCTACAGCTGTTGAATAGTTTGCATGACAAAAATAATGGTCCATTAGCAGCCAGATGGATGGATAGATACAGAGTTAAAAGTTTTGGTAATCACTTTATACTGATATCGTTTAATTGTGACATTATGACTTGTACATCATCAAAATTGCTTTACTGCAATGATAAGCAGATGGAAGCCATCCACAGTCCTCATATTTGAGGTGCTGGCATTGTTATCTTAGGAAAAAAACTCCTTTCTAAGTTATCTGGTATTAATTTAGATTCATAGGACAAGCTTAAGCTTAATTTATGGAGAAGTTACTTGCACTTGGGGATTTCCTGCACTGTCAAGCATTTATTTCCCCATCTCTACCCTGTACTGCTGGCACTGCCATGCCAGGACATGCCAGGACATACCAGGACAAATGCCAGGAACACAATGTACAGGCTGTCTATGCAAAATACCCAATCATTTCTGGTAAATTTTCTACTTTTCTACTATTCTAAATTCTAAAATTTCTACTAAGTTTTCAACTTAGTATGACCTTAGCATGAAAATGTCACAAGATATAGTACACAAGATACATTTTTGTTTCCACAATGACAAGGTACCTTTTGCATCAGTGTAATTATCAGTGTAAAGATCCAGGGATAGCTGCAAACACTTTTCTAGAGCAAAAATACTATGATAATACGTTTCTGAAAATACTCACTTTGCTTCACAGTAGCAAATTAACTTTTCTGTCAAACCTGTTTATGCTTACATGTGATACATTCACATAGTGTTTTGCTTAAATTATGCACATTGTGAGGAATTTCTGGTTTCCACCAGCTGACATTTCCTACCTTTCTCAGGACTATAATGTTTTTTAATGTTATTTTAAAATAGTTGTTATAGAACACTGTGTAAATTGTGTGGTCTTCCCAATCACAATATTGTAAAGCTATGCTTTCTGGTATGCAATCTTCTACAGATTATCATAGAGGACATTCCCATGCTTAATGGATTTGCAATTGCTTCTGGAAATAATAAAGCTTTCTTAGGCTTCATAGTTTCAGTTGGGATAGAGTTAACCTTTTAACTAGCAGATGATATACTACTGTATTTGGGATTTGAGATGAGAAATACTTGTGATATTGCATTGGTGTTTTCAGTTCAGTTTTCAGTTGTTGCAAGGCAACTGAGACCTTTATTGTTCCTCGTTTCACCCAGCCAGCAAGCAGGCTGGAGGGGCAGAAGGAGTTGGGAGGGGATGCAGCCAGGACAGCTGACCCCAACTGAACAAAGCTTCCTTTCATGTTCAAGGCTGTTGAATGCCACTTCTGACAGCTAAAGGCCTGAAAGAAATGCTTGTATAGTAATATTAGAGTATTCAGTCTCCAACTGAAAACTAAGTTCTACCAACATTTCAGAGTTTCCATACAAGATTTTTAATATTTTTTCTAGATTTTTTTAAATAAGCATGAAGAGGTGAATAGTTTTGTCACACTTTGACATTGTTGGCATTCATATCACAGCCTTGCGCACTCTAAATGCTGAAAGAAGAAATCAGCAATGTATCCTACTGACACTGCTTCATTTTTCAAACCAAAGATTTATTGATCAAAGACTGTATTCTATTTCAGAAAACATTACCTGTTGCATCTTGAAAGATATGGCATAGGATAGAGATTAAACAGATACCTTTCTAACAATACGAACTTTGAGTCATTCTCAAAACCCATTCTGAGATGCTGGAACGAAGTACTGAGTTTTATGTGTGTTTAGTCAGCTCCTGGCAGTCTGATTGCACTAATATGTAACACATAGACAGATTTCTTATTTTAAGAAATCTGTTTCATCCTGTCACAATCAAATTGCTTTCGGCAAGCCTGGACACAAGTACTACACCCTTTCAGAGGCTGCAAGGTTTGAGAACATTCAGTTCTTCAGAAACACGATGACCTTCTGGAAGTCACTCTACTGGCAGGCTTGCAGATGACATTGTGCTCAAGGAGTCAGTGGTCTTAAACAGACCATATCTGCTCTACTGGACCTTGCACTTTGGACTCGAGAAGCTTGTATGCTCTTAATGTTATCTGTAACTTACCATATCTTTGGGAAAGGTAAGATGTATGTAGATTAAGGCGTGGAAAATACTGATCCTGGCCAGAAGCCTGTTGCAAACCCAGGACGTAGTGAACCACATCATAGCTAACCTGAGTGGGTGTAAGCCCATGCAGCACCATGCTGCATGTCATGGGTAGTCTTCAGGCCTGTGCTGTGCTGCCCATAGCCCTCAACTGCAGGATGAGCTCATCTTCTTCTCTTGGCTGATTCACCCCAGCTATGGCCAGTTTCAGACTTTACTCTTTAAGTCGCATTGGGAACTAGAAAATTTATCTCAGCCTATACTGCTAAAAACTGTGAGAGGGGGAAAGAACTCTGTTGACAAGAGCCTTCTGAATCAAAGAGAAAACCTCCCACTCCAGCATCATGAGAGGACCTGAACTTGGCAACTGCTGTCATTACCCAAAACACAAGTAACTTGGAAACCTCTACCTTACTGCTTTATTCCTGTTCAATATTTTTAGCATTAAAATGTCCAATGTCAAGCAAAAACTTCATCTGAAAGACCCCCATATGTAATAAGGTGTTATCAGAAATGCCTATTGGAGTATGGAAACCATAGAGCAAACAGGTTTTAATTTGCCTGCATACAGGAAAGCCCTTGTTTCAGGTTCTATTCACAGTGTTTGTCATTTAGGGGAAAAAAAAAAAAAAAAAAAAAACAAGAAAAAAAAGAAAGAAAGAAAGAAAAAAAAAAAAAGAAGGACAAGGCTCTGATGTGACCAGCTATGCCTCTGCTTTGTCAAGGCAATTCTTGAGCTCAGAGCACTAGGGGCTTACTCTCTTACTCCGGCACTGACTTGTTCTGTGCTCAGCAACCTTCTCTCTGCGTCAGGAAAGAAGGACTAAAGGATGGACAAAGGTCAAAGGCACATGGGAGAAAAAAGAGGAGGTTAAACACACTGTGGAGGAAATGACACAGGAGTGAAGAACAAGAATAGGAAAATCAGAACTGAGTAGATAAATAAAGGTAGTCTTATAGAAACAGCACAAGTACTCTTATTCTCTTATGTTGTGGTTTCAAAGGTCTGGTCTCTGAAGGTGAATATATCAATATTAGTATCCTCCTTATGCATTCTCCAGTATTTACTTAGTCATCTAGCACAAAAGAGCAGCCAAGAATGCTTTATTATCCCCTCAGAGGCTGGATGCTCAAATGCCAACTAGCAGATAAGGAATGAGCAGCCGAAGCTATAGCCAGCTGGAGGTTCTGCTTCGTACAGGCAGCAAAAGCACACTGTGTTGGTATTTAACTGCTCTAATACAGCATCATATCTACCCTTAAAAACACCAAAGATCTTTAAAATCTGTGACAGTCATCCTGCACTTCGTTCATTTCCATCTGTATTCCAGTTAATAACGGGTCAATCCTGTTCTTTAAAGATCCAGCATCTTTGAACCCTGGCACAGATAAAAGACGTGTTAGAACTAGAGAAATAGATGTGCGTCTTGCCTATTCAAATTATGCCCAAGCCACTCACTGGCAAGTTAATAACATGCAAACTATGTTGTGAGTCAACTCAATGCAGAAGTACTGCATTTAAGGAATTTGTTTTGACAAACCAAAACAGCCTGCTCATATTTTCCTTCAAGTCAAGGGCACCAGCTGAGACAGGGTTGTCTGACTCATCAAGGGTATATGACATGGCAGTTTACATGTGCAGCTACAGGATGCTGGCCCATCTACTAGCTCAGGAAACAGTGCAGCCACGGGAGCAACCAGCAGTCCATGGGTGTGAAATTTTTTTAGGGTGGGGGAAAAGTGTACCACAGAAAGACCAGGCAGGAGGTTTGAGTTTTGCTGCTGCAGGACGTATCACCTCGCTTTGTCTGGGAAGCGAGCAAGCACTCACAAATTATTACTCACAGGCTGCAGCTCCTGGCAAAGTCACCTTCATGCCACAGAACTCACAGGTAGGGAACACTGTACGGTGACTGCAGCTTACGAGGAAACTCCCCCAAACCACTTGCCCCAACTCCTGCAATAACCCATTGATGTCTTCAAGATTCTACTCAGGCATAAGTGGTCCATGAACTGTGCCCTGCTGCTTTTAAGGATGAGAAGGGCATTACAGCCTTGGGATTTGATTTTGATATCACAGAATGTGACAAAATGCCACCTTCTCCCTAACTGAGGCTACTTTCTCCCTATGCCCCTCCTCCTACAATCAAAGGAACAGGAGGTTCCCCTGGATGTCTGCTGAGGAGACCAACTCAAGCTCCTCTAGTTTCCAGCTTAATGTGCAAATGCAATTAGTGCAATCACTGCAGCAGGTGACTTTGGTGCTTTCTCCAACAGTTTCTCACTCCAGTAATCTGTAATTCTGCTTCCAATCGCTGACTGAGTTATGGGAGATTGTGCTTGATCAAATTCTATGATTCTAAATGATTTAAAGAAATAGCAATAAGGCCTTCCCTAGTGCATAACAGAATGACTTGGTTTTATCATTTTCCCTCTCAGCTGCCATCTCAGGGCTTGTCCTGTAAAAAGCGTCCCTGAGCTTCAGCCAGTCCTCAAGATACATTATGAAAAAGAATTTTGTAAAGCAAAATCTAGAGGAAATAAAATTTAGTATGAATTTTCATGCCAAACTCCCCAAGGCTCATACACGATTTCTCCTGGAACTCTGAAAAGACTAACCCCAAGGAGACATAATTTTGTCTATTTATACTACAGCAATTTCCCAGGAATAAAAAAGTAATAGAGCTCAATCAGGGGTCAGTTTTATTTTGCAGGAATTCAAGTACAAATTCAGCTTTGCTTTAGTCAGATACAGCACTAAAATTGGAAAAAATTAAAAACTCCGAAGCAGAAGCACTGCACATTTCTTTCATGGGTTATTTCTTCTCGAACAGGTGTTGATTTCTTATCTCCCTTATAGACCCAAAAGGAAGGCCTAGCCAGGCTGCCAGACTTACAATCCGTTCACACTCAAGACCTGCCACTAGTGATTGTCCTGACAGTATATCAGCTTACCAAAAAGAGAGCTATCTTAACTAAAATCTAAGTTGACAATTCCCCTCTAATAAGGGAATATTACAATTCTCCACTTACTCTATTACCTAACATTTACTTGTTAGGTACATAAAAGGGGTACTATTATTTCCTCCCTAAAACAGCATCATAGAGTTTTCCAGTTCTCTTGACTTGAATCTCTCCAAAGCCAGCTGCCTCGAGGAGCTGCCTGTACTCTGCTGCTGTTCGCTCTTTTCCTTCGGTCTGCACCAACATATTCATGGAATACAGTTGTGTTTCTAAAGGCCCACTTCTATCTTCATTCAGAAGTGATTCAACCAGCAGCACTCCACCGCCTGGGTGAATAAAGAGAAATAAAACACACGCTGAGCTCTGAGTAGTCGAGACACTTTGCAGTTGAGTTACTAGGGCAGATCCTAATCTTTAGTTTCCGGAGGAAGCATCCCCTACGTTAAGTCATATTTTATCATTGCAGAAGGCAACGAAAGAGCAAAAAGATTGGGGCATGCCTCTGCTTGGTAAGGTGGGTACTGAAGTTCCAGGGCTGAAGGGGAGGCTATGGCTGGGATGGAAATTTCCCATTTCCCCCATCTGAAATCCACAGGATTTTACTGATTATGCTGAGAGCCTGGCTCTGTAGGCAGTGTTTTCAAAGTTCTGAGGGTTCAATAACTCTGATCAAAATCAGGTTTTTACTATGACATATGCACCTGTTTATCTAAATAATACCCCAAATCCCCAATCCATACACCTAAACGCCTTGAAACAGGAGTCCATGTAGAGAAGGAGACTAAAATTGGAAGCCAGATAAGGAGAACTTAAACCAGGCCCTATTTGGCTCAGCTGCACA
Organism: Scolopax mira; assembly: GCA_004320125.1. NCBI lineage: Eukaryota > Metazoa > Chordata > Aves > Charadriiformes > Scolopacidae > Scolopax > Scolopax mira. Next base: position 31,034 of record BJBW01001463.1, on the reverse strand, counting down.
TGGCTGATTTAGGAAAGCAAAAGAACTAAACCAAGAAACCCATGCACTGAAACTCTGCTGCCCAAATTGAGCATCGAGACTGGAGCCCTCCACGTTACTGACAGGCAAGAGACTCTCTGCTCTTCAAGAACTCGCACCTACCAGGTCTGCAAGCCTTGTAGACTTTTGCTAGCAGTTGCCTGCACTTGTCATCATCCCAATCATGCAGTATCTTGGATAAAATATATAGTTCAGCTTCTGGAATTGAATTGTTAAAGAAGTCTCCTGTAAAACAAGAATATATATGTATTACACAAACCCCCAAAACACACTCAGCAGGCTGAGTTCAGCAAATATTATCAGTTCTAAAGACTCTGGGCTTCCCATGTCCATCACCTACATCAGACAGCAATGGAGTTGGGTAAAAGTCCTCTGTGGCACTCCAGAGGGAATTTTGTTCTTGTTCAGTCTCAAAAACATCTGAAATGTTTAAAAGCAGCAGCTCATCTGAAACAGTCTTTGATACACAGGAAAGCATTTGAGTCTAGCTTTTCTCCAGACAAAGGAATTCTGAATTCATAAAGTGTTAAAAAGAGGAGACACTTTCTCATGGTTTCTGTCATGGAAAAAAGGAAAGAATTTCCCTTTAAGCAAATTTTGAAAGACCTTCAGTAACCACAGAATTAAGTCATAAATCCCTAAGGAACAAAAATACACATCTCTTACCTCCTAGCACTAGCCACATCACCATGCCTTTTGCACAGCATCCAGTATACTCTATTAAAATTGTTCTTTCTGCATCTTACTTTGTCATTTCCACTCCCATTTCTTTGCATCACTGGCACATACAACATTTCCCATGTTTCTCCACCTTTTTTTTTTTTTAACATCTCCCTTCCTTCCTCATGGTTTTTCTCTCTCTGAGCATCAAGCAATATTGAGTCATTCCAACACTTTGTAAATATCAAAAATTTGTTCTCCCTACACTCATTTTCATCATAGATGGTGCAAAGACCACTCAAGATCTACTGACTGGCCAAGAGGAATATGGGCTAGCTCACCCATGTTCAAAGCCCAAGATCTCCTAGGACTTGCAAGTCAATCAGTTGTTACCAAAACCCCTTGCTCATAGCAGGCCTAGCATCCTGCACATCTGCCGGGAGGTCTGCACAGGAGAACAGGGAGTGTTAGCATGTTAGCAAGATTTTTAACACGTGATGTCAGTTTTTCAAAACTGCAGGGCTTTTTTTTTTTTTTTAAAGGTACTCTTGTTCTGAAGAAATTAAATAGTTCCATTCATGAGTAAAGAGCTTCTGGGCTGCTGAATAACCAAGTTATTTCTCTGATAGACGGTATCTGCAGATGCACAGCTGGGAAAGCCCCGTGGTAGCAATGAGCTGCAGACCCAGGCTGGGGAGGCTGCAGTCTGGGACACTGCCCACATAAGGGGCCACTGGAGGCCTGAGCCTCCCGTGTGGTACCTCTGAGCAGAGACAAGGGGCTCAGGAGCTACAGCTGCCACATTACGCTGCTGTCCACCCTACCTTCATGGAAAGCAATACGATGCTCCTCAGGGGGAACAAATCGCTCTTTGGCCACTTGGACAACTTTCGGCAGGTCATAAATTGTGACCGTGGAATTTGGGTACAAAGAAACACATTCCTGGGCCAAAGCTCCTCCACCTCCTTTAAAGAGAGCAGAGAAAGGTCAGCGCTGACACAAAACCAACCTGCTCAGCAACATCCCCATGAGGTGATGCAGGCAAGAGTGCATTCAGTCTTGTGGCAGTTGGCAAGGTACATTTGTCCCCCAACAAAGCCCCCCACTTGTTGCTAAAAGGGAAAAGAGGGGACAGAAGAGACCATCATCTCCATTTGCTCTGCAGGAAGCTCCAGGGCTCCCAGCATCCAGGTCTATGTGATCAGCCCCAGACATAGCAGCTCTTACACACCCCCTCAGCCAAACCCAGCTGTGGAAGATGGAAGGGTGGAAATGAAAAATAGGGGCACTAAACCAGGTGCTGAGGAAGCAGTGATGGAATCTTTGAGGGTTCCTGACCTGTCCCATGAATGCTGGCAGTGCGCAGCAGGGCTGGGACAGTGGGGCACTGCAGGGTAGGAGGCTGCAGACAACATCTCAGTGAAACTAACTGAAGGGGAGGAGGGAAAGAGTTTGGCACTAGAAAAACGTATCAAGCAAGGCAAGAAAAAATGACAAACCTGCCACATACACAAGGGGACGGGCCACTATTCAAACAAATGAGGCACTGTAGAGAAAAGCATTCAGCTTCCTAATGCTCTCACCACTCTCACATTTCTTTGTAACCCAAACAAATCATCAAAATGCTCGCTTTATTGTTGAGATAAGTCCTGATTTCCATTGTTTTGCCCATCATATAACATAGGAATTATTTTTCTTTTCAGAGCTTGTAAAAGAAGGTAGTTCAGAGACTTGTTAAAGAAGATCTACTGATGCTCACCTCCCAGGTCATAGATCTGCCTGAAAGAGGAAAGGTCAAATGCAGAAAGAACATCTCTCCCACATATACTCCATACTGAATTCTGGCCAGCCATGAATTTCAGCATTTCTTCTTCTGATCTAGTAATGCAAACAGACACAACAAATAGAAAAGGTAACTTACAATATCCTTGGTGATTTCTGTCATATAACTTATTACAAGTTTTAGCTTAAACACTACTCTTTATTTTTATTGACACAGAATACATTCTCTTTGCATATAAACTCATCTTGAGTCTTACTGTAGCAAAAGGTTACAGCTATGCATTCATTCATTTAAATAGGGAATTAAAACTAGTGAAGTCCAACAGTGTATTATGCTGCTAATTCTCAGGCTTCCAAGGGATATTGTTTTTCCTTCAACTACCATTACCTTGTGCCAGAGACCTGTGATATGTTTTTCAGAACAAGAAACTACGCTTCTTACTTCTATTCAAAATATCAGACAGTGCCCCAGTGATGAATATTGTTGCATGATAAGCATGACAGTTCTGAGGAGTGATATTCTCACACCATTATGTTTAATCCTCAGACGTAATTAAAAACCATAAATTTTATCTACAATAAGAAGAATAAAATTTGTACAAATAAACTAATGATTACCTGTACATTGCTGCAAAAGGGTCTTCAGATGAAACACCAAAAGCTCGTTCATATTGATTTCTTCCTTCTCTAAAGTAGCAACCAGAGCATGTGAGTGTGGATTTTTTATTTTTTTTTTTTACCCCAAATACCCCAAATACACTTCAGGGCTGCATTTTCAGATGGTTCATCACTGTGAAAGATGCTCAACTTTGTACAGAATATATACAATAGAATATTTTGGGTTGGAAGAGAACTTTAAAGGTCATCTAGTTCAACTCACCTGCATGATCAGGGACTTCCTTAAATAGATCAGGTTGCTCAGAGCCCCATTCAACCTCACCTTGAATGTTTACAGGAATGGGGCATCTACCACTTCCCTGGGCAACCTGTTCCAGTGTTTCACCACCCTCATTGTAAAAAATGTCTTCCTTATATGTAGTCTAAATTTACCCTCTTTTAGTTTAAAACCATTAGCACTTGTCCTATTGCAATAGACCCTGCTAAAATGGTTGTCGCCATCTTTCTTATAAACCCCCCTTTAAGTACTTGAAAGGTTGCAATAGACCCTGCTAAAATGGTTGTCGCCATCTTTCTTATAAACCCCTCTTTAAGTACTTGAAAGGTTGCAATAAGGTCCCCCTGGAGCCTTCTCTTCTCCAGGCTGAACAGCCCCAGATCTCTCAGCCTTTCTTCACAGGAGAGGTGCTCCAGCCCTCTGATCATCTTCATGGCCCTCCTCTAGTTCCAACAGGTTCATGTCCTTCCTGTGCTGAGGACTTCAGAGCTGATGGCTGTACTCCAGGTGAGGTCTCACCAGAGCAGAGGGGAATAATCACCTCCCTTAACCTGCTGTCCACACTGCTTTTGATGCAGCCCAGGATATGGTTGGCCTTCTGGACTATGAATACACATTGTCAGCTCACGTAGAGCTTCTCATCCACCAGTATATCTAAGCCCTTGGCAGGGCTGCACTTAATTCCTTTATCCCCCAGCCTGTATTGATACTAGGGGTTGCCCTGATATAAGTGATGAAACGTGTGTTGACAGTCTATCTGTAACGGCTGTAAAGGCATCCTCATTTGCCACTCCAAAATACAGTGAAATAGTTCTCAACCTCTCACAAGAATGACTGGCTCTTTCCAAGGTCAGGTTGGATGGGTTTTTGAGCAACATGACCTAATGGAAGGTGTCCCTGCCCATGGTAGGGGGGTTGGAAGTAGATGATCTTTAATGTCTGTTCCAACTCAACCATTTTGTGATTCTATGATTTATGGGAACACTTCTCAAGTAAAGGTACAAGACTGGTGCAGTAATCACCATCACACACACAACGTTTGATCATCAGATGCAAGGAGTGGGATAATCATAGAATCATCTGAGCCTTCAAAGGTCATCTAGTCCAACCCCCCTGCAGACACAGGGACACCTCCAACTAGACCAGGTCGCCCAGGGCCTCGTCAAGCCTCACCTTGAATGTCTCCAGGGAAGGGGCCTCAAACACCTCCCTGGGCAACCTGTTCCAATGCTCCACCACCCTCATTGTAAAGAACTTGTTCCTAACGTCTAATCTAAATCTGCTCTTCTCCAGTTTGAAGCCATTAGCCCTTGTTCTGTCATTGCCAGCCTTTGTGAACAGACTCTCCCCAGCTTTCCTGTAGGCCCCCCTCAGGTACTGGAAGGCTGCTATTAGGTCTCCCCGGCGCCTCCTCGTCTCCAGGCTGAACAACCCCAGCTCCCTCAGCCTGTCC
>BJBW01001463.1:2037-26039 GCA_004320125.1 Scolopax mira | reverse complement strand
TGCACATTGCCTGCTCATGTCCAGCTTCTCGTCCATCAGCACCCCCAAGTTCTTTTCCTCAGGGCTGCTTTCTAATACCTTTCTAATACAAGTGAGACTCCAGACCCACATTAAACTACTTCTATACACCTTTGCAATAGAAGTATCCTTAATCATCATTACTCATCATTTATTTTATTGGTGTCTCCTCAAGTAAGAGCCACTGTAATGATCAAGTGCTTTCCTGAAGGTCAAACACACAAATCTGATTTCTAGATCATTGCTACTATCAGAAGGAAAAAGAAAACAAGAACACACAGAAATATAGAGCAAGAAAAAACAAGAATACACACTGGCCATGTTAACAGTTGAAATGCTCTGTTGGTTTTCCTTTCTGAGAACCAGACAGCATCTTCATTCTGCCCGTTTCCAGAGACAAACCACTAAGAGCAGCCACAGAGGTGCCACAAAGCAGTTTGCAACAGAGAGTGCACTCCTCCTTACCTCACAGCATCAGCCAGGTAGTGCCAGCACAAGTAGACTGTATTGGAGTAATACATCATGATATGATACTGAGACTTGGGACTTGATTTTGTAAGGTAGATGTTGGAAATTTCTGTATTTCTGTAGAGGGCTAGAGGGTGAAATAAATACATTTACTGTCATGTATGATATAACACCTTTCCAAGCCTATTGTGCAGTATGGTGTTCATCACCAGAAGTTGTCTATATGACCAGAGACACAATAACATTGCTTTTACAATCAATCCTTCCACTGCAATGAGCAGTGGCTGAGGGCTGCTGAAATGTGTGTTACCCCATCCAATGTGAGTAAACACGACCTACCTACACTTACTCCAGACCCAAACATTTCTTTCAAGAGCTTAGAGCACCATCATTTACCTGTAGTGTTCAACTATCAGAGAAAGCTTTTGGTATGCTCTATTTAAAGAGGAAGCCCTTGCAAGTCTTTTTTCCACTCAACAAAGTCATTAAGTGGGAGACAAGTCCCCCAAAGAGCATGCCAAACACACTTCACTAAGGCATGACCTTCTGCAGACAGATGAATGCCTAAAGGACTCACACAAATCTCCCCACTTCCTCTAGTGCATCTGCAGTGGCATTACTCGCTCATGCGACTGACATACAAGAGGAATACAAAAGATAGATCTGGTTCTCCCTAAACTTGTTGGGCTACTATAAGCCCTAAAACGGGGCAAGGTAACAAGCCAGAACAGAGGGCACAATTTGCAAGGCTCTGGCTAGTCCTGACCAGCTGTCTGATGGCTACAGAAACCTTCTGACCGCATAGAATCAACATTTCTGATACAAGGGCAAACTTGCATCACATCTCAGTTCAGATCAGCAACTTAACAAATTACTTCACACTGTGGTAAAACCCCAAAGAAAAAAAATAGTGTGTTTTTAAATCCTTCTGTTGCCCATTCACCCTGACATTTTGTTTTAAAGTTTAAAATCATACCTGCACCTCAGTTTTCTTCAGACTAGCTCTCAGGAGACCCTGAATATCTTCTCTCAGGTCACCTAATGCTCTTGCCCAAAGAAGTTTGGGGATATAGAGCCCTTCACTTAGGTTTTAATTTACACTTTTCATCATGCTCAGGTCTGCTGCTTCTCTTCCAGTTGAAGAGGTGATAGCATTCCCAAGTGATTTTTCTTCTTCCAACCCATAACTGGCCTAACACTAGATACCACCTCTCTCCACACACCTTGCCTCAGTTTCAAAACCATCAGAGGTTTAAGTCTTTTTGTTTATTCCCTTTCTTCTGCTTTCATTACCCCCTTCTTGGGTCAGCTCTACTGCCAAGAGCTTCAGTCCCACGCAGGCATCCAGCAGTCTTTCCATCCCTGTGGTGCTTGTACGCAAGCGTGCGGCGATGGCATCTGAAGACAGAGGCTCTCCTGACTCCAGCAGAAGATCAAACACCCCCAACTCACAGGCAGTGAACATAACCTGGGGGTAAGGAAAGAATGGGAGTGAGGAATCAGGTCAAAGCACCAAAGCCTACTGTCTTTCTAAAGCTGCTTTGTTGGAGAAAATAAACGCATAATATTTTTCTCGTGTAAAATCATATTTCATATAAACAAGTCCAATGATTAAACAGAAGTTTCCCTGAACACTGATAATAACATACAGTTCTTATAGTACACCTTTTTTTTTTCATATCTTTTCCTTTTCTGGCAAAGCCAGATCATGTTTTTGACTCACAAAGGTTCATATTTAGAGACCAGGTTTTGGGTTGGAATGTTCCTAACTCTTCCTTAATTTCAGAGCACTTTCTCACAGTCTCTCTTGCTTTTTTGCCTGGAGAGCACAAAGGCAAGACTGTATAGTGGAGGGTTTTTCTGTTGTTACTTTTGTTCTTTAAAACTAGGGATCTAACATATGTTCCAGTGAACCCTAGAGACTATCCTGGGGCTTGCAGCAGGGGGAAGCATCCCACTTTAGAGAGCCTATTTTCAGGGACTGACTTGCATGACTACTGAGGCAGGGAAGTTGCCTCTGTCAAAAGGACCACTTCATTCAGGCCAGCAGAATTGCCCTGCTTTTCATAGAGGAGGTACGTAACATTTCCAGGAACAACCCTCAACCTTCGGACAGACATATGTAAACTTTCATATGAAAAACATCTTTCTTTAGCTGTACGCAGTCAAGTTTACAAGTATTAGCCTATTTCTCTGGTCACACAAACACTTCTAAAACAGTATTGAAGACATCAACTCAATTAACTGCCTGTAACAATGGTTTGATAAAGTTCATGGGAAGTTTCTCAGTAGGAATATAGTTTATCTGAAGTTGAGATCGTTTCTCAAAAACAAAGTACCAGTGGGAATTTGGAAAGCATTGGGCACTCTTCTTTCCCACCAAATAAAAGGATTTTTCATCATCCTTTTTTCTTTACTGTCTGCTCTGCCTTTCAGGAGCGTTAGGATGCAGCAGTATTTACTCAACCAAAGAGCATTCCTTTCATTACCGTGTTGGCCAGACGGGCAGAAAGGGACAATAGAAAAGGTAATGAAATAGTAAATGAGTAAAAAACCACAGATCTCCACTGCACTGGATACTATAATTTTATGCCCGTGTGGTTACATATACAGAAAAGCAAATGATATCAGTAAACAACAAGGAAACCATAGCTACTAGCTCTACCTTTATGCCTTAATTTTTTACCTGAGAAAACAGTAATTATACCAAACTCTTTCCCCTGAAAAAAGGCAATACATAGAATATCTCAAGCTCAGCCTTCTGCGTGATACATACACACAGGAGAAGGAAGGAAACTCTTTGAGAAGATACTTGAAAAATCTTGTTCTTTGCATGGCTTGACAGGAAGTGAAAAAACAATTCAAGTCAGCTCTGTTTCACAAATTCCAAAAATAAGAAGTGGGAAGAATTCCCACCACTAAAGGAACCTTCCATGTTTGAGGCAGTCAGAGAGCAAGCTTCAAGCAAAACAACTCCGGTGCTTTTATAAAGCCTTATGCAGAGACAAGGTCAGCTCATCCAAGACCCAAAAGGTCAGAGAGGTCTCAATAAATGCTAAGTCCATCCTGAGAGGTCATCCTGAGCTCACTTTCAGAACTTTTCTCTTGTCAAATTTCCTTTCTGTCTACCTGAGAAGACCGAATGCTTTTCTATGAGATGGTTTTCATACCAAAGATGTACATTCAGAACCTAAAGTGAGATCCTTGAATATTTCTGTCTGCATACCCTTAGACATCTATCCAAGATTGAGTTATATTTCTTACCTTCGAGACTAAAAATCCACTGTTGTATTGCAAGATGATTTGAGGATAGTCAAGGTCTTCCGTGGAACCCATCTTCTTTCTGGACGAAGGCACAGATTCTCTGCCCTCTTAATTTAAATAAGCTTCTTTCCACCAGGCACAGACCACACCAGCTGATCCACTTAATCTTATTGTTTCTGAGAAGCCCTCTGGTTACAAAACATGTTAGCTAACTTATTTGGCTTCAGTGGGTCTTTCTACCACGTTCAGCTCTTTCTTTGGCTCTTCAAAGTACAAGGCTAAGGAAGCAGTGCAGATTAAAGCTTGTATTGTCAATTCAGCAGTTGGATAACACACTGGTACTTCAGGAGCACTTAAAAGCTTTTAACAAGCAAAACAGAATTCAGTGCAGAATAGCATCAAGAACCTGAATTCGGTGTGATGCACCAGGAGTTCATAAACCAAAGCAAAGTCTTACTTAGGACTTATTTAAAAGTAGCTCCATGCCATGAGGCTGGCATTTTGATGCTGAAAGATCTTCCCAAGGATAAAAATCCATACGTATGTTAGCCACATCACAATGATGTGACCCGAGATGAAAGGTGACAATTTGGCAACACAAGTGAAATGTGGACATTCCCACAGGTTTAAGAGTGGAGGAATATCAGCTCAGCTCAAAGCAGTCACAGGATAGTCCTGGCCAAGCCTGGTATCTCCCACGACCCTAATTTCTCACCTCTCACTCAAGTGTATGCATAGCAGTTTACCATGATGAAACAGAGACTTGTTCAGACTTGGGCTCTGGGTCATGTACACAGGGCTTCAGACCTTACCCACAAGAGGAAAACGACTGGCATAACATAAACATAGCAGGCAAGAGCTGCCAAGGAAACAACCTGTAAGTAGAGCACCACAAGGGGCTGAAGGAGTGGAAAGCAGCCCACCACAGTCTGTGCCTGAAATAATTTCCACCCAGGTGTGCCTATGGAATGGATAGAAGAAACACAGGGGTGTAACCAGAGGGTAGTTGAAACTTGCTATGATGGGCTCAGGTCCAAGTGACCTTGGGGTTGGCAGTAGGGTATATCCCATCCCTCAATGCAAAAGCAGCCAGGCTGAAGAGAAGCTGTAAGAGTCTTTGCTGTGGTGCTTTGTCACAGTGACTAGTTTGCTCTGACAACAATCACACAGGTGAAGTCTACAAGGAATTAAATATACTCCTGTTCCTCTTCTGTGTTTTGCAGGTGTCCACACATGCTGGCTTAGAAAGAAAATGCCTGTTTGATAGTAGCACCACAGCAGGGGTGTCCTACTTGTGTTTTGCCACTTTTTGGCAGAGCAGGTTTATGAGAGTTGATAAAACACATTCTACATTTTTCAGCTGCCTGCCACAGTTTTCTTCCCCTTCTCTGCAAAACTAGGGGCATGCAGGAAGTCCTTGGGAAGAAACAATGAAATGGCTGCCAAGTGCCAGATGTGGCATGGATTTCAACTTCATGAAGAACATACCTCATAGGCCTTCCATCAGAAAATTGAAACCCTGGACTGTCTTCCTGAAACCTCTCTGCCCCACTGTTCATTGCTCCAGCTTGTAAATCCCTGCCATCTTGCCATTTTGGGCAGACACTGCAACTCTCAGGTGAGAAAAGACTAGTTCCATCAGGAAAAGACTTACAGGATTTTTTTGTCACATATTTAGTGACCCTTCAGGCATCAACATTGAATGAGACCTGACTTAGGTGATACAGGGATGGCAAAATATTACAAAGTAGCATTTCTTTTCGCGTGGTAGTTTTCTTCACACTTCAGTGATTAAGTTAACAGGCAAAACTTGAGCAATACAGCAAATAACACCCGGTTCAACACTTTGCCTATGGTATGAGTTTAAAGACTTGGTGTATGTTTAAAGACTGCACTTTACATCTTCGTCCCAACACAACATTTTAAAGTTGTTTTCCTTTCCGAGGAAGCAGGGTTGCATTTATACACTGCTGCTGAAGGTTAGTTCTGTGCTTCTCTTTTGAACCTGTCTCATTTTAGAAGAAACAGGCCAGTATAGTTTTCCACGTTCCTTCCGACCATTTTGTGAATGCAGTGAAACTTTTTCTACTGAGAGGTTCCACTGTATAACCCTTCCATGAATCTGTATTTTCCATTCCATCCTTACATTTCAGCCAAATGATGCTGTATTTCTTTTAGCCAGCAGTGAAAGAGCAACCTACTTTAAGAGTTAGCTGTTTAAGTTACCTAGCAGACGTCACAGTTACCAGCCGCCTTCTCCTTTGTCTATTACTCGGAAACAGTTATAGACTGTTCCCCAGGTTCTAACACCACAGGGTCTCCTGTGTTATCAGAACACTAGGTCCAAACATACAACCACTGTAGGAAGACTTAGACCTCCTCATCCTGGCCAACACCGCCTGTAAATACAGTGCTATTGTGTTGCTAGTGCACCAGACTTCACTGCTCAGTACAGGTTAGACACTAATACTCTGGAGTTTATTTTGTACTCTGGAGATCACAGCACACCTCTCTGCCCAGAGTGACTGTGAATCTCTGCAGTTTGCATTTAACACCACACCATTTCTCTGAAGGAAAAGCCTGGACATCAGGTTTCAAGAACACAGCTACATTCATACCAGACACCTTTGTCTGTTGGCTCCACCTCAAGGACAGCAAGTTCAATAGAAACAATCTCAGTTTCTATTTGGGAACTTCCATCTGCACGTGTACTAAGTGTGAGTCTGCAGAGTTTGTTCACTTGTCCAAATCTAGACCCACGCTTTGGTGAACATGCTACAGCTTTTTCAGTTCTTCAGATCCATTCCAAGGACAGATCTATGGGAAAAGAAAGCTCAAAAACTTCCCACTAAGTCTTCATCTATATGAATAACCAGGTCAACTTCTTTCCCTCAATAGCTTTCCCTCTCCTCTGATTAAAATAAGTAAGTTGTACATAGATAAATATAACTAACCCAATATAAATATTGTTAGTCAAAAGATCAGAAAGGTGTAGGAAAATAAAAATATTTCTCTGCTAAAGGTCAGTTCTGCCTGCCTGCATTAAGAAACAAATCGGTGCAGTTTTGCCCACGCATAAAGATTTCCCATTCCTTGGATCATAACATATTTGGATTGAGGCCATCAGCTACACTGAAAGCAAATGCTCGCCACACCAAAGTATATTTCTCTTCCATTTAGCTAAGGAAAACAACTCTAGGAAGAGCTGCTGCTCACCAGCCTACAGACCACTTTCCTCAAATGACTCAGCCACACATTGGTAAACAGATGTTGCAGTGACATTTAGCACAGCTGCATTAAAGATTCGTGAGTACAAAAATGCTCAACCCTTGATTCTTGTAGTTTTGACTAAATAAGAGACAGTTAAGTGCACAACCATAGACTAGCACATCCTAATGAGCCATAAATTCACTTCACTTACACCAAAGCTATAGGGTACAAGAAGGTCTGGTAATAAAATGACCACACAGTTAATTAAACTCACTTGAAGTACTTTTTAAAATATGACTAAATCTGTCTGTTGAGGACACCAGATGTAATCATCTAATGGGATTACTACCAGTAGCGAGATGTAGGGGAGGAGGGTTGCACAAAACCCACACCAGATTGATGCAAAGCCACACACAGTGTGGTGGTGTTGTTTCCAATTAAATTGCTATTGAGGCTTAAAGTCTAAGCTCCTTTTAAGCTACAAATGCATTCATGAAGATGAAATTGCAATGGCTTGCGTCCTCTGAAAACCCCATCAAGGTGTTTGTCAGAGCACTTAAACCATGCATGCAGGCTAAAGCTTGTACTTTACCACCATGGTTCTATTTTGGTGATGAGTTTTTATTTGCCTAAATGACTCACTACAGGGAAATACTAAACAGAAAATAATCATGTCATTTTTGCATACCATTTGAAAGTAAGATATGATCAATGGAAAAAGCAGATTCAGTAAAATTAACGTGTCTGCCAGTGAGAAATGGCAGATGACACTGTTTTCACACATGCGACCTTCCTTATAAGCAACAAGCACAAATTTCAGGGACATGACTATGATAATGAGTTTCAGTAATTCCAGTATGAAATCAACTGTGCCTCACTATCATTATTAAGCCTCTAAACATGCCCAGCATATGGCCTGAAAGTACACTAAGTTAATACAGTTTGTACCCTTTTATTATTTTTTTAAGAAACCTAAAAAGGCAAGATACCGAGTATCATACTTTTTCTTGGAAATAGGATACCCAGTTTTAAAAAATGTTCCTTTTCTTCTTTATAACATCAAATTCTTCTCATGTTTTACAATAGATGCATTTCCCTAGTAACACAACTACTGCTTCTGTCAGTTTTTGAAACTAGCTAATTTTATTTTTTTTTTCCCTGTTTACATCACACATACTACTGGCAGGCATTTGGAGTGGGCAGGAATTCCTGTATACCCAGCTCATTCTCTAAGCAAACCCTCCCTTCTCTTCAGTTTTCTTTACAGTAAAAACCCCAATGGTCTAAAGTCCATCCCGAGCAACCCAGAGTTGTTCTTGGTTTAACCTTCTGGCCTGCAAATAATGTCTCAACAAATAATTCAACCAAATAGTCATTGAGATGTCTGTCAGAGGAAGGGCCCAGCAGAGAAAAGGTATAGTGTCCCTGAGGACAAACAGGTTCATTAGCTAAAAATGGTGAAGGCTGAAACTTTAAAGAGAGTAAGAGATGCAAAAAAACAATCCTGATGACAGCAACTGAGATAGGCTTTTATGTCAGAAATTACTTGTGGTCTATCGAGCATCACAAAGCTAATTAGTGAACGTGTAACTGACTTACACAGGGCATTTTACACTTGCTAATCTGACAATCTTCTCCTCTGTTTCTTCAGAAAGAAGTGTCCCTGTGGCTCAGCAAGGGCAAGCACCCCTTAAATCCTTTTACCTGGTGGCTCACCTCAGATGTGTTTTTACAGCCTTATGCTGTTTACCAGCCATGTCAGGCGCAGTGAGCAGAAGAGAAAGACTTTGCCAGCCTTTTCCTTTTCCAGTGGAGGTAGAAAGTACCAGACACCACTAGGGAATTCCTGAGAGCACGTACTGTCCGGGATCACATGCAGAATTGCAGGGAAGACCTGGTATGAGAGAGATCAATCCTTGCTCAGATACTTGGCTGGCAGGCTGAGAGTCCTAGCTGGGAGTGACTGTGGTGCTACCACACCATTATCCCTTCACGTTGTCCTACAAATGGTCACAGTTTCAAGGACACCACTTACGGGGATCCCATCCAGAGCAGGTAGAGTTCAATTTGCAAGTGCCACAGAGCACACACAACTAGATTAAGTATCAGTTAAAAAACAGATCAAATCATCCTTAGCTCTTCAATAGTTTTAGAACCAAAGCATTTAAGTTAATCTATGATTTATTTTTGATGTTTTTTCCCCATGAGGAAGCAGGAGATCTATTTAGAGGATGCAGCGTTTTACCGGTTTGCGTTTATAACCCTACAGCCCCTGGGACAGCCCCGTGCTCACAGTTTTGGAAGCCACTGCAAAAATCTCCATTTTCTCTAACAGCTTTCAAGATGATGCTTCCAGATAACATTAAATGTTTTTTTATGTGCATATGCCTTTATTCTAGGTCATTGACTAGATTACTCTACATAGGTAGAGGCATTTACAAAATATGGTGGATATGGTCATGGCTTCGGTAACCATTTTTTCTTATTAATATCAATTACTTCTGGCAATATGACTCAAACATTATCAAAGTTACTTTACCCCAGCAGGGAGTGTGCAGATGGAAAACACAATGATCATATTGAAGGCTTTGGCCTTGCTCTTGTGAGAAGCCATAGTTTCTGTGGAATAAGCTGCTTCCTGAGTCACCTAGTGCAGGTCAAGCCCGGGATATAAGAAGAAAATTACAGGCTGAAAGCCTCCCATAGGAATGGGAGGAGACACTCTTCTTTAAGGATCAGAAGAGGACTGTGTGACACTGTCCTTAACAATGGGAACTTGGATTCCTTACCCTTTTGAGATTCATGTTCTTCTTGGCTTAACAAGGGCTGCAGGAAAACAATTCCTGGCTGTCTGTGCCAAGAACCACGATGAGGCAGCAGCACACATATGGACAATATGCACAAATTCCTACACATCATGGCGAGACTCTGGAGCTTCAGTCTACAACCTTCTGACCCACTTCAGCTCAGACCTCGCTGCAAGCCATCTGATGAGCAGGATCCTCAAACAGGAAGAGGTCACACACTGTATCTTCCTCTCTTAGATGCCTCCTAATCCATCTCTTAGATGATTAATACCTATCTGAACCCTGCACATCCTCAAGAACAAAGTGGGTTCCCACCAGATCAATCCTATTTTCCTGGCACCCCTATGAAAACAAAAGGGAGACACTGCATTTTGTGGTGAAACCTCTCCTAGAGCTGAGTGTAAGAAGAAAGGTGCATCCACACAGCTGAGAAAACTTTCTTCCTATGTCATCGTGTGACTTGAGAGACTCAACAATGGAGGCAGAACATCAGAAGAAGCCCTGGGCATTTCTTGGGATCGATGAAAAACGAAGGATGAAAAATAAAGATAAATGCATGGGATAAGCTTAACAGTTCTGGAGGAATTACTTTTAACTGAAGTCTTCCATTGTTGTCAAGGATTTCTTTCTCTGTCTCTACCCTACACCTCTGGGGCTGCCATGCATTCAGTCAAGATGAAAGCTGACATCCAGACTCCAACTTTTGAAGTGGCAGCCTACTGGAGAAGAAACACAGACTTACAGCCTTGCTCACCCAGATCCTTGGCATTCTGACAAAACGCAGTTTTATATACCTGCTTACTCTATATACCTGCTTACAGCCGAGGGGAACAAGGCCCTCAAAACAAAACCCTGAATCCTGACAGACAAAGGGAAGAAGATATGCAACTATGACATGCAACTCATGAAAGCCTAGGCAAACAGAGTCAGGTAACGACTGGAATATATCCTCACTGACCAGCTTCAGAAGTACACAGGCAGATATCTCTGCAGACATTCTCATTGGATTGGAATTCCAGCAACCAAGGGTCTAAAAGTAGAGATAGCCTAGTAGATTAGTCAGACTCTATCCAATACTCAACCATATCAACATAAATTCAATGTTTCAGAAGTATTTATTAGTTTGGTATGCCTTTGATTAGTATTAGTTGCAAAATCCTATACTCTTAAGTTTCCTTAACATTTCTCTCAGAATCTGTAGCTGTGATGTGATTTAAACACTGTAGATTTAATAATTAAATAAGAACAGTAATGCAAATTATTGGAATGCCTTGATTAATTAGCCCAAAGTTTGTTGATCAAAGTTGCAAGTCTATTTCACAGAATCACCCAGGTTGGAAGGGTCCTTTCAAGATCACCTAGTCCAATCAGTGGGAAAAATACCAACCAACCAAAAAAAACCCCAAAACCACCCCCACAAACCCCACCCATACCCAAACCAACACCAATCCATATTCCCGAGCACCATGTCAACTCATCTCTTGAATACCTCCAGGGATGGTGCCTCAACTACTTCCCTGGGCAGCCCATTCCAATGCCTGACAACCNNAATATTTCCTAATATCCAACCTGAACCTCCCCTGGTGCAACTTGAGCCATTACCCCTTGTCCCATCATCTGTGACTTGGATTGCAAAAGGACGCTGCTTTAAAGCGCCTAAACCAGCAGAGGACAGACATTAAATACTTATCTTTTCATATGAACTCAAGGTCATCACTCAACAGACATACACTGAAATAGAAGAAAAAAGACCAAACTCATTTTTTCTGCTTTTAGACAGCTCTTGAAAGTCACTCCTGCAAATCCAAGCAATCAGCACCACAACATTCTTCCAAAGTAGGGAAAAATAGCAGTAACTTCAGCACTTCAGCTTCTGGAAGCCATTATAAAGCCTGTTGGTATCCTAGATTCTTTCATTTGAAACACTATGACCCCTAAAAAATACTTCATAGGTATATACTGACTTACAATCAATATAGAACAAAGAGTAATTGTTTGCTATCAAAATAATATATTGTTATTGCATCATCAAGGTTTTTGCAGTAGTACAAGCACGCACTGCAGCCATAATAAAACCTGAATAAAAGATATTGGGCATGGCATAATTTATATTTGTGACCTTATCACAAAATTACCGTTTCAACTCTTCAACTTTCCTTGCAGCTCAATGCCCATCACCAATGATGATGATGGCCACAAGCAGACTGATGCCCAGGTAGTATTGGAGCAAGGGCTACTGTGAAAAGACAACCCCCCACACACTTTTTTGGTGGAGCGTGATGTTATATGGCACAAGATATCCCTTGGGTCAGTTGGGGTCAGTTGTCCTAGCCGTGTCCACTCCCAACCCTGTTGCCCAGGCTCAACCTACCCCATTCTGGGGTGTAGGGGAGTGCACACAATGGGAAATGCAGAAGGGCTTGACACTGTGCAAGCACAGCTCAGCAGTAGGTAAAGCACTGGTGTGTTATCAACACTGTCACAAGCCCAGAACACAGCACCACACTGGCAGCTTTGAGGAAAGTTAACTCCATCCCAGCCAGACCTAGTACAAGGACACATGACCCAATAGACGTATCAGGGAATTCAGCACTGATAAGATTTGGATGAGCAAAACACACACCTGAAACAACAATACTAACTGTTAATGAGTGAGATAAAACTGCACCGTGCAATTATTAGGAGTTTTAACAGGTTTTGATTGGCTTCAGCTGATCAACTGAAAAAGGACTTCTTCCACGTTCCTTCTGCAGTTTGGAAAGTAAGCATTTGCAAGTAGCTTCAAAGCACTTTCAGGCTTTTCTTCCTGAAGATGTTGTGAAAAGAAGAAATAATACAAGCACTACAATCAATGGAGTTACTTCATGTTACTGTGCTTTTAGGACATGGTATGAAGTCAGTGCTGGATATAGTGTGTTAAACTGAGTGATTATCAAAGCCTGACAGCTGAATATCCCCCCATTTATCTTCTCTGGCCTCAGAAATTGCCCTAAATATTGGGAGAGCTTATGGAATGTAATCATTTCAGAGTGGGGTATGAAAACTGCTCTTGGTGTCTTCTCTGGAGAAAAAAAAAACAAAACAAAAAAACCAACTTATCAAACACAGTCTTTTTTCATTATTGACTAACAATATCTGTTGAATTCTTCTAGTATGATTCCAACACTTTTTGGTGCCTACCACTGCTTTAACTGCTTCCACTCTTGGCAATGACACTGCATTCATAGTTTGATGATTTCCCGAAAGTAGCTTTATAAACTAGCATCTACCGGACTACTTAGATAATCTACCATCAACGCTTCCACCTAACTTATCAATCCCAGTGGAAATCAGCAGCGGAAATATACTGTAGAAATACTAGTAAGACTCTAACCCTGAGCTCAAAGACATTAGTACTGACAGCCGTTAGTTAAATTTCTCACATCACTGCAGATATAAAACACTTTTTTAAAAAAAAAGTGGTATTACCATGGACAGTGTGTCAGTACTTAAGAGCAGGATAAGCAGAATTGTATGCATTTACAAATTATTAGATTTTAGCAAAATCAGTATCAAAGATGAACTTATCTTCAGGGGGCCAGCTTTTAAGACTTTAACAAAGATAGTAGGAAAATGAACTCTACATAGAAAGCTACTGCTCAGGATTCTAGGAGACTACTGGTGTTGAGATGATCAGATAAATCAGTCTAGGTTTCAGCCCCCAGTGAAACTCACAAAAGAAGTCACCAAAACTTGAGAAGTAACATAACTAATTAAAGATTTTTAAAAACCTGAATTACCAGGAAGGGAAAAAAATGTGTGCCTTTTCTTTCCACAGCTGGTAACTATAAAGACTTCAGTAGGATGGTCTAGTTAGAAACAAACCCTGCATAGATTCACTGAGAGCAACGCAGACAAACTCAGCCACCAAGGGCTGCAGGCGTGCTGCAGCACCAACAGGCTTCTCAGGAACTCCACGAAAGGGATGGACTTCAATCTGATGCATCAGTGTGAGGAAAATGGCATCTGAAGGCTGTGGATAAAGAGCACACCCCCTGCTGAATTAACAGTTGACACAGCTGTACACAACAGGACCATCATGAAGAGCAGCTAAGAATCATTACTCAAATGGGTTGAGTAATTTTTTTTTCAACAAATGGGTTCTCATACAACACTTCCACAAATTTTAATACACTGACATACGAAAACAGCAACTTCAGTTCACTGGAAACAGTTTTCTTTTTAATTTTACCATAAAAAGGCAAAATAAACTCTTTCACTGTAATGTTATAGCTTTTAATATTCCTGAGCTGCATTTTAGAAGCAAAAGTATTCTTAAATGGATTTAAGAAGAGACACTGCAGCCTTACTTTCCAACACCACAAGTAAAAATAATTTAGCAAGAAGGCCCCTTTTTGTCAAAAGACAATGGCTACCTCTGTATGTACCTGAAAAAATACTTCAAGTGGTTTTTATGCCACCTGAAGTAATTACAAAGCCAAATATGTCAACAAAATAACAGAACAACTTCTCAACCATTTTACCACTGCTTCTTACTTCCCACATCAGTGCACCTCTCTTACATGGAAAGTATTATTATACAAACGGCATTACATACCAGAATAATTTGGGCCGCAAAGCTTGGCACCATACAGACATACGAAGGAATCACAGCAGTTTAAAAGATAACCTGCATATCTTTATAGCCAGTTTTAAGAACTATATGAAAGTCGTGCTATCCATCTCAATCAGCAATAACTCTACTTTGTTAAAGGTGATTTCATTGAATGAACCAGAAAGCATTTAAAAGCAAATCTGTACGTCATAGCTTGTTCACGTTTGGAGTTCCAGATGTTCCCATGTACTTCTCAAACCAAACTGGGTGACACAGAGATAAAAACTAAATAAACTAAAATTAATTTAGAAAACCACATCAGGAAAACAGGTTGGCTTTTAGCACTGTAGAACTCGAGCGCAAGCACAGGTGATTATACCTACATTGTGGTAGAAACCTGGAAATAGACAACAAAGCACAAAGGATCATCAAAAAATACCAGGCATCTGTTTTCTTGATTTCAGGGACTAGAGGCAAGTTAAGCATTGGTTGAAACAAACGTGTTTTCTATAGCAGTCACGCCGATGAGGTCTCGTTTACAACTTTCTGGCCCTTTTGTCCAACCACAGCCTTTCCAAGGAGCCAAAGCCTCCACTACCCGCTCCAAGTACTCCTGTGCTTACTCAGTGATCTCCTCCGGTGCCTCTGCCTCCTGCTGCTGCTTCTGCGACTGGGACTTCTTTCTCTTCTGTCTCGTCTGCGTTCGTTACTGCGCGTTCTTCTGTACCGTGAACGTCTGGGGCTTACGCTTCTTCGACGAGGACTATGGCTTCGTCGAGGACTGTAACTTCTGCTAGAGTGTCTATAATACCTCCTTTCTTTCCTGCGCTTCTCATCCAGATAACTCGCATCTCTTCTGTGCCTGCCCCTCTCTCGTTTATCCTTACTTTCATCAGTGTTTATGCTGCTACACGAACGGCTTTTTCTTCTCCGTGGCTCTGTGCTACGCTTGCGCTGCTCAGAGTGCCAGTCCTTCCTGCAGGGATTCTGCTCACAGCTGGAAAGGGTCTTCTGCTGCTGGTTATTGGTGGGAACACACGAAAGCACCCCTGCGCTTCTTTTCTCAGAACACCTCTCAGAGTTTGTGGCATGAAGTTTCTGACCTTCTTTGACATGAACTTTGTCGTGAACGTTGCCATTCAAGTACGTGCATTGAGTGTTTACACTCTCAGCGGATGGTACTTCCCTTTGAGAGTCGGGAGCCATTTTGCCTGAAACAGCCTGTCCTGAGGTAGAAGTGATGCAGCTGGATGACACAGTGTGGGGAACATCACTAGGGGTTTTCAGTACATCAGGCTGAGACGATTCTGTTTCTTCTTTGTTTTGATTAACTGCATCCATTTTCTTGCTCAGAAGATTGTTCAGTATTTTCACCCTCAGTTCCCTCTCTTTTCTCTGCAATCCCAGTGCTCGCTCTTTTTCCTCTTCCACGCGTTTGAGCTCAGCCTCCTGGAGCCTCCGTCTCTCCTCCAGCTGCTGAAGACGAATCTTTTCTTCATTATGTTCTTGCTCCAAAAGCTTCACTGTCTGAAAGATAGTCAGAGGGAAGGTAAAAGTAAACAAGACAATTTTTATAGACCTGCTCATACTTCCAAGTAACACAAAAGCAGCAATATGGCAAGAAACTGAAATCTACCAACCAGAACATAAGCATCCCCAAATAAGATGGTTGCATCCCTCTTAAAGGGAATAAAATCAAAACTATCCCCCCCCAAAAAACCCACTAACACACAACTGTTGTAAGGTGAAACATTAGTCTTAATCCACAAACTCTTCTGAATGTTAATTTCTCCTAGCTGTTTCACAAGGCAAAACCAAAGCTTAGTCTTTATGGCTCCTTAATACGACAAGAGTAACACACAAGCTAGAACAGCGTATGAAATTTGAACTATTAAAGTACATTTATCAGGATTAACACTTCAAGGTTTCACTCAAAATTAAAAACAACATTATTTTCTGTTAGATCACTGCAATCTGTGGTTCATAGATGACTTTCCAATGAGTTCATAGAAAACAGTAAATAATGAAACACACACACGAGGTAGAAACTGATTCTCATTTTGTCAACCACTTCACAAACTCATGATACTGAAAAAGAAGGTTCAAGTTGCTTTGATGTTTTTTCAATTCTGATTCAGACAAACAGCTCAGTGTAGACCTCAAGATTCTGGGAGTGAAAGAAACACGCTGCTCTGTTTTATCAGACAACCTTGCTATTTCACAGCTGAGAAGTTACAAAGCCTGCAAGAAGTATTTCTCCCTCCTCCTAGCATGTAACTCACCACACAGTACTGTTTGACTTCAAAAACAAACCTGAGGTACAGTGGCATTAGGGGAAAAAAACTCAACAACTGTGTTTTGTCACAGTTTTTAATTTCTACAAAAAATACTTATATTACACCCTAACACGTGTAATATCTTTATCCAACTTTATCCAACCGTTAAGCAAATGACATCCTGTTTCAGTGAAAAATAACAATACTGTTAGAGAGGCAAGATCTAACATTTGAAAACTTAAGTTGACAGAACTCTTCCTACAGAGAAATCATTCCGTAGCCTTTCAAACAACAAATAATGAAAACTTCTCTGAAACTGCAAAGAATAGTTAGCAGTATTGCTGAAAGCCAGAAGGGAAACAGCATCAAAGTTGGAATTAGAAATAAGGAGTCTTGCATCTTATCCTCTGTTTCTAGTTCACTTTATCATGCTTACACATTCTTCTACTGGACTTAAGAGCAAGCCTGCCAATTAGTTTACAAGTAAAAAGCAGTATTCAGGACTTTAGGTTCAAGTTCACTCTTCCATTTACCTATATGTTTGTATTTTATCAAGGGAGAAATACTATTTCATTGCATATTTTTAAATTTTTGGTCTAAGGAATAGCATCTGGAGAGGTATTAAATCTGTTGTTTAATGAACAACACCCCTCATATCCTCTTGAGTCAATAAAAGGCTTTGTTCTGCTGGGTTCTTCATTAGCTACTGAAATAAATTTTGAAGTTACCTTTGCCCTGCTTAGCAGTTCTGCAATTAGTCTAATGGACTGAAGATTTCTCTGAGCTAAGAGGAGCTTTCTTTCTTCTAACTTTATCTTCTCTTGCAGTTTTTTCTGTTCTTCAGCTTGAAGCTTTTCAAGTTGCTTTTTGTTTCTTCGAACTTCACGATCTTTCTGTTTCTGTTCTCTCTTGCGTAACTTTTCTTCTCTTTTTCTCTCTCTCTCATATTCTTCAAGCTCTCTCTGCTTCCTAAAAAAGAGATTCATATTTTTACTTTATATAGGGCAGGTACAATTTTATATTTTTACACAGAGTAAGAGTCCATTTTGTACTTTAAGTAATTCTAAGTAAGTCTTGTTGATTACTGTAAAACAGTAGAAAATGGTGAACATGGTAACCTAAGCCGTGAGAGCAAACCACCATTAGTCTGTTAATATTTAAAAACAAGTTGAAATCCAAACACAAAACATGGCAGTAACAACAATTTACTTTTTCTAAACCAATTAAACCAGAGACTATAACAATGCATCAAGCAGCTACGCAGTCAATCGAGAAGAAAATGACCAAACCAATTAATGGTGCAGGGATTAGTGGCTTTTATTTCAGTCATTAGAACAAACTGGTGGCTTAGGTAGAAGGCCAAGAGTTTCTAAGATCAGCTGTCTAAATAGCACTATTTTCAGGAAACTAAGTATTTTGCAGATTTCACATTTTGAATTGAACATAACCATCAATGATAATCTCAATAAGCTCACAGTTTCAGAAACTGTTTAATACCTAAACAGTAAGCAATGAGAATTATACACAGCAAGGCAACTAGACATGATACATCCTCTGAAACAATTTGCTCCATTCATGTTTATATTGTGAACAGCTGTCAATAGCAACAACTGAATCTGTATACATTTTCTTAAAACGTAACTGTTAAGATATATTTGTATCCCATCCTTTTCCTGTAAAAATAGCAACGTTAACAACAAACGAACTTTTTAATATCAGAGTGACTTACTAGTATAATTAATGCATAATTTTCTATTCTCCATTTACAATGCATATTTTTCCAGAGTGACTACACATTGTGTAAATTCCCAGCTGTTGAAATTCAGTTCAACAACAGCAGCAAAAAAATAGGAGTATTCAGGAATTGAGATTTGGAGAACAGTGGTTTACAGCTTCTTTCTCAAGAGGGCCACTGTACTATTTTGAGAGCTTCAATTTAGCTACAGGAGTTGAACTTTTAAAGGAAACTTTGTGTTACTTTTCAACTATGGATGTTGTTATGAAGGATTTTTCTTGTGCCTGACTGTTAAAAATGTAACTGAGAAATAAGCAATAAATACCTTTCTTCTTCTTTCTGTTTTTCTTCAGCTTCTTTCTCTTTACGTTTTTGCTCTTCTCTTTGTTTTTCAAGCTCTTGAAGCTTTTGCCTTTCAAGCTGACGCTTCTTAATTGATGCATCACTAAGGTGTTTTGTTGAGTCAAAAGAAACCTTTACAGAATACAATTGAAAACAGTTTTAAGGTGACAAAAAAAAAAATATCTCCCAACAACATACAAAATCCCAAACAAACCCTGCACTTGCTCTTGTTGAACCTTATGAGATTCACCTGGGCCCACCTCTCCAACCTGTCCAAGTCCCTCTGGATGACATCCCATCCCTCTGGTGTATCGACAGCAACACACAGCTTGGTGTCATCTGCAAACTTGCTGATGGTGCATTTAATCCCTCTGTCTATGTCATTGATAAAAATGTTAAACAATATCGGTCCCAGCACAGACCCTTGAGGAGCATCACCTGTCACTGCTCCCCATTTGCATTTCAAGCCACTGAGTACTACCCTCTAGATGCAACCATCCAACCAATTCCTTATTCACTGAACAGTCCACCCATCAAATCCATACCCCTTGAATTTGGCAAGCAAGATATTGTGGGGGACTGTGTCAAAGGCCTTACAGAATTCCAGATAGATCACATCCATAGGTCATCCTGCATCTACTGACGTAGTCACTTTATCATAGAAGGCCACTAGGTTAGTCAGGCAGGACCTGTCCCTAGTAAAGCCATGGAACCAAATACAGCAGCTGTGAAATTCTCTCCCAAAATTGATTTTTGTAACAAACACAAGACAGAACAATGCACTTTAAAGTTAGCCTTCTGGTGAAGTCTGAACTTGTTCAAAATTAAAATTTTAAATGAAATTACAGGATTTATAAGTACACATTACTTTCTAAAAAAGCTACTAGATTATGTTCATATACTTGGTCCTTCCATCAAGCAGTTTTCTTTTCTAGAATTGCCTCATTACAAAAAACAAAAGCAAAAGCCCACCCACTTTGCATAGTCTAAGACCACATTCTTCATCCATCATCTTCCTTTAAAAATTCTGTAATGGCTGTTCCATAAAACTACCTTAGTGCTGTTAATGTCACTCGCTGTCACCACCATAGCACATACATGTAGGTTTTAAGCACTAGGGAAATAACATTTAGCTGTATTTGGTCTTTCACATGGGTTCCCATAAAAAAAAGCCCAGGTTCTCACCTTTATATTGCAAGCTACTGCTTTGCCATCATCACCTTTATACATCAGCTTCATCCCTCGCAGGGCGTTCATGGCCTTAATGAAACCTGCATACTCCCGGTATTGAACATAAGCTTCAAAATTTAAATGGCCTCCAAAACTGAAAGTATGAAAATTTCTGCCAGTCATTTCTTCTCTGTAAGGGTCCAGCATGGGTATGTCCACATTACGTATTTCTCCAAATTTCTGGAAAACTTTTATAAGGACTTCTTCACTTGGCTTTTCCGAGCCAGAGTCCTTTGCTGCAAACCACTTACAAGGTAAGCCCTCCAAGTGAATAGTGTCTGGCCTTTCCCCTGGCAAAGTTTCATTCATGTCTTTTGCATCACGGAAAAATGAGTCCCAGTCATGTCTAGTAGGAAAGTCAATCTTATATTCTGCAGCACGGACTTTTAAGATGTCAGAGAAGCCACTCAGCTTTATCGTTTTGCCATCAAGGCATGCCAGAAAAGATTTAACCAAACTTTTGTTTTCAACTTCTCCTTCAAACCGGATGAAATCCATTGTGCTTTTAGAAATCCGCAGAGTGGAAAACTGATGAGTTTGCACCATCCCTTTCAATCTTTCCATCACTTCCCAGTTCGAAATGGATTTTCCCGGTTGTTTCAGCTGAGGAAGTGCCACACTGATGGTCATTTTTGTAATGGGTTTAAGATATAACCCACAGGGAGCACAGAGCTCTACAGCTTCTGATGTATCATGAACTATTGTTGCAGCAGCCATAACACAGAAAAAGCATAGGATAAAAAAAAATAAAAGATGCAAGTTTAAGTTGCAGGCCAACAGTAGCCAAATAAACCAGCCCTTATCCGTAAATAATCGAATTCTTTGGCCATTTAACCATTCCCAAGTTAAAACCATATCTCTTAATACAAGAGTCAATTAGACAGTTAAAACCAAGCAGTATAAACATCTTAAATTACTTTATAACCACTAGAACCTAGAAGTAATTAAAACTCAGTAAGGCCTCATTAAAAAAAAAAAGAAAAACAAAAAAACCACAAGCAGCTGATGATAATTTTAGGAATACATGAAGTTGGCATGTGATGGCTCAGAAAGCAGCTACCCTTTTTTACGGAAGGAAGGGACTGGCGGAGCGATGCCACACCGCTTTGAAGTCTACTTAACAAGCAGTGAAGCCCAGCAGGCTAGTGCTGAGGCGGGGCCCCACGTTCTCCAGCGGAAAGGCTTGGAAGGCGTCTGCAACGAGAGAAAACCGTCCCGTGTTATTTCAAAGGGAGAAGCCCCGCCGCCCTCCCTCCTCAGCAGTGTAGGAGGAGGCGGGGGAGCGCCCACAGCCGCACCGGAGCCAGCGACCACGATCCCTCCCGCGGGAAGGCCGGCAGCTGACCCCGACGGGAGGAGCCCGGGCGGCGGAGAGAGGCCTCGGGAAGACAACAGCGGAGAAGGCCCACAGCGGGCCGGGTTACCCGCACCCTCCCCCGCCGGCGCCCCTACGCGTTTTCCGGCCGACGGAGCCCAGCGGCGCCCCGCTGCCTTCTTCCTCCTCCCCTACCCTATCCGCCTCCTCCGTCTCCTCCTCCCGGCGCCTGCCTCACCCGCAGCCGGCAGGGCAAGGCTGCTCAGCTCCACGGGGAACGACCACCGGCCCCAGGCCCTACCGCCCCGCGCGCAGCCGGGGCCACTTCCGCTTCCGCGTGGCGGAAGTCTCGCGGGGTAGGGAGGGACGAGGCGGGCGCTCGCTCCCTCTATGGCAGCGGCGGGAGGGCGCCGCCTGGCGGCCGGGCGGGAGAGAGGGGGCGGGTTCGACATGAAAATGGCGGATGACGGATCGGCGGAGGGAAGGGAAGTTTCAGATTCTTGCGCTCCATCAAGGACTTAACGCTGTACCGGGCGGCCAGCGCCTGTTTCCCTGTAAAGTGATTTTTCACCCTTTGCTTCTAACGGTCTGGGGCACTTGGGCATGGAATCGTAGCGTCGTCGTGGTTGGAAGAGACCTTTACGATTGTTGAGTCCAACCCTTTACCTGGCACTGCCAAGTCCACCACTGAACCGTGTCCCTCAGCACTACATCTACATGTATTTTAAACACCTCCAGGGATGATGATTCCTCCACTTGCCTGGGCAGTCTGGTCCAGTGCCTGACAACCTTTTTGGTGAAGAAATTTTTCCTAATACCACAGAATCACAGAATGATATGGGGTTGGAAGGGACCTCTGGTGAACATCTAGTGTCCCCCCCCCCGCCAAAGCAGGTCCACCTAGAGCAGGTTGCACAGGAACATGTCCAGGCAGGTTTTGAATGTCTCCAGAGAAGGAGACTCCACCACCTCTCTAGGCAGCCTGTTCCAGAGCTCTGCCACCCTCAAAGTGAAGAAGTTCCTCCTCATTTTCAGATGGAACTTCTTCTATGGGAAGAATTTTTTAAGTTTATGCCCATTTCAAGTTTATGCCCATTTTGTCTTGTCCTGTCACCGTGTACCACTGAAAAAGGACTGGTCCCGTCCTCTTGACACCCACCCTTTAAGTATTTGTAGACATTGATCAGGTTTCCCCTCAGTCTTCTCTTCCCCAGACTAAAAAGACCCAAGTCCCTCCCCTGCTGCAACTTGAGGCCATTTCTTTTTGTCCTTGGGAGAAGAGATTCGACCTTCACCTCTCTACAACCTCCTTTCAGGTATTTGTAGAGAGTGATAAGGTCTTACCCTGCCAAAAGCCACCTCACAGCCTGGGAAGCAGAGCCTCCTTCCAGCTACCCAGGAAGATAGCCTCCAACTTGGTGCTTACCACCCGTTTCCAACACTTTGTGCTTCTTTTTGGAAGCAAACCCAAACTCTGTATTTGTTAAAGAATGGCACAAATCAACAAGGCATAATTATATTTGCATAAACATGAGTGACTAGTGCTATGCAAGATGCCATAAGATATCACGGCTACATACATGGCTCTGGAAAATACGGCACATGACCTACAGGATGCCTGACTACACTCTCAGCTTGTGGTCACATGGGTGGGTAAGTCCATGGATGGATGGATGAGCGTGTCCATGGATGGACAAGTATGTGGGAGGATGGATGGATGTGGGGTCACAGAACAATTAACTGTAATAGAAAACAGACAGTATTTAACTAAAAGATTAGAGGGTAGGTAGAGCGTTTGACTACAAAATTAAGACGTAAACAGGGCGATTAATCATAAGAATAGAAGATAGATTGGAGGGGAGCGAGTGCCAACTTTACCTGTCTCTGTCAGCCTAAAGTAAGCTGAGCCTTATTAGCACGGTAAAAATCACACTCCTGGAAAGAAATTTTATATACCATCATGGTTTGGACTGGACTGGCCACTGAACGAATGACAGATGCTCTCTTTGAACTCTTTCCCTTCAGAGAAGGAAGAGCACCTCCCTTCAGAGGAGAGAAGAGCTAATGAGAGGAAGAGAGAACTTACGGGTTGAAAGAGAAACTGAACTACTTTAAGGAAATATTAATAATAAAATAATAAAAAGAAAACATAATAAGAAGAAAATAACGAAATATATATGAGATATACAAACCCTATATTGAGCTCCCAGGATGACGATCATGACACTGGCAGGCACCGGGAAAGACCCAGACTGGACTAGAGAGTCCAATGTAGGGCAACTAAGATGATTAAGGGATTAGAGCACTTCCCTTACAAGGAAAGGCTCAAAGAGCTGGGGCTATTTAGCCTGGAGAAGAGAAGGCAGAGGGGAGACCTTACCTATGTTTACAAGTTCCTAAAGGGCGGGTTGAAGGGTGATGGAGGCAGATTCTTTTCAGTGGTTTCCAGCAATAGGACAAGGGGCAATGGCCACAAGCTGGAACATAGGAAGTTCCACTCAAATATGAGGAAGAACTTCTTTACAGTGAGGGTGACAGAGCCCTGGAACAGGCTGTTGAGGGAGGTCATGGAGTACCCTTCTTCAGAAATGAAGTCCTGGATGCAGTCCTGAGTGATGTGCTCTAGGCATTTCTGCTTTAGCAGGGGAGTTGAACTAGATGATCTCTAGAGGTCCCTTCCAACTCTGACAAATCCATGAATCCGTGAATCCATGACTTGATGTTTGGGAACTGGATTCCAGAT